>UELX01000801.1:0-60537 GCA_900480035.1 Eupelmus urozonus
ATACATTGTGACAGTTACAGACATTTATATGTACTGACTAATTTTTAAGTTTTGACTCGTTGTTTTTACAATGTAAATTAATAAATTATAAATAAAGACTTTTTTTTACAGTATAGCCCGTTTACTCATTTTTATTCGTTTTAATGTCATGACTGTCAGTCGATTCAATTGATAATTCCTGAAATTAGTTTTTTTTATGATTGCATTGGTTGATTGGTGCTTTCTATGAGTATATTCGTAGTCTACCAAGAAGAGCCTTGAATTCTCGTCTGAAATTACTGACGAGAATCCAAAATTAAACTGATTTCTACAATACTTGTATACAATCTTCTAAGTTAAAAATATGATAACTCACTTGTAGAAGACGAAACTATTTGAGATTCACTTTTGAAATAGCAACTAGCTACTTTGACAAGTTCGACAGAAGTAGCTCCTCTCTATCTTAAAAGTCGAATCACTAAACATTCCACCCACGCCTTTCCTCTCAAAAACACCAAAATTCTCAAAAAAAAAAAAAAAGAAACTCTCTAACACAATCAACTTTTCCCCAACCCACCCCCACGCAGAAGCCGGAGGTAAAGAAGAAGAAGAAGAAGCCCGCCAAGGATACCGAGGTAGCAGGAGCGTCGGGCTCGACTCGCAGCGAGTCGCGCGCCTCGAGCGTCGACGAGGACGACGACGAGGACGAGGAGGAGGACGGCGAGGCTAGCTCGGCCAAAGAAGAGAACGCCGACAATATGATTCACACGCCGCAGTACCACCACCCTCATCATCCCCATCACCGCTCGTTCCAGGTAGGCGCCTAATGTTGTTCTTCTATACTTTGTTTCCGCCGCACGCACCTGACGCTCTTGTGCATCTGCGTTGAATTTTTGAAAGCTGCTTTGTAGGAGAGTTGGTTTTCAGCCGTTAGAAGTGAGCTGTTAGAGTGTAGTTTTTGAAAAGATCTTCGGTTGAATTAACGGGAGGCTGCGTAAAAAGTATTTTGTAATCCATATTACTTAATAACATTAGAATCCCAGTTTTTATATGGATCTTGTAATCGACACAATTCGAAATTACGACGCTTCGTTAGCACAATCAGCGGAAACAACGCTACGTCAATACATATACACAAGAAACAAAAACCTCCTCGTTCAGTCCATTGACAGCCCCAACTACAATAAACAACAATCACTGACAAAAACCATCTTTCCATCTCCACCATCACTCCCCAACATTAGCAACATTAAAACAAAAACCCCAGCAGAATCCAACCCACAACAACAGCGCCCAAAGCCGCAAAGTGCAACTCGCGGCTAGCTTAGGCTTTTTTCCCTCCTCAGCGCAAAAGCCAGGCTCGGCTAGTGAAAAGACGCGAGTAATAAGGGGTTCGCTGAATGAGGTTTTGATATACGAAGTAGAAAAGCCGGCCGCTCGCGAGAGATAAGAGAGGGATAGAGGCGAGCGCGGTGAAAAGGCGGATAGCCGCTCGGCGCAGTTAGAGCGGCGTTTACGGTCCATAAACGGGACGTACGGTTATTTACTGCAGCTCGCGGAGTCCGCACCCAGCAATTATCCCTCGTAACCGCCGTCTCTTAATGCAACCAACGCCGCACGACGGATGTTACATGTGTAACTCCTCGATGCGGCGAGTATACTTTTCGACGAAATTAATGCCGGGACAAGAGCGAGCTCTTCCGCTCGACGAGCTTTCAGGTTTTTTTTTTCGCGAATTTCGCGAGGCCCCCTGCGACATGCGGGAGTTCGATTTTTTTGGCTTTTTTTGAGTGAGGATTTGAGATTGGGTTATGAATTTTTAGGTTTGATTTGGGAAAATTTAAGCGGTGGGATTGGGTGAAGGGATTTTTGGCGGTTTTGCTTGCCGTCGGATCGCTGCTGCTTTTGATGATTCATGATTCTAATTGCATTATTTGATTTTTTACTCCGGTAAACTTTTTAGAACTGCTTGTTTTAATATATAAATAATTTTTTAATTTAATTTAGACTTGTTTCTTAAAATAGACTAAATATTCAGCAGTCACAAAAACCTTATAGAAGTTCGATATTTGCCGTCGGAACACTACAGCGACCCTTAACATTTCTTTCTAAATATATTTACACTTTTTGTGTTTGAAAAATCAATAAAAAATTAACTATTCCGTTTGAACTTGCCAGTACTATATTTCACTTCCTCAAGAGGAAAGTGCTGAATTAAAAAACTACGCTTTCGAATTCAAGGCGAAAATTTCACATGAAGCCGTTGTTTAAGCTGACTTTAGAAAGTTAGTTTTCGCGCTCTGCACTACAATTATGCGATTGCCGGATCTCTGTATTTAACATAGCATAAATTTGTATTAATTCATTCAATGTCGAAAATACGCGTTACAAAATCCCGCCTCGGTGGACTATATTTCGCATCCGCGAGTGGAGCATCATCGATTCCGTTCCGACACGTCAGAGCCAAGCAAAAAGTTCTAAAATTACAATAAATGACAGCTAATTTGCCTTAATAGTACCTTAGCGCGAAGGCGGATTTTTTTCCATCAAGCCGCAAAACATTGTATCGGCCAAGTATACATCTCCAGCCGAAGCATCAGGAAAAAGTATCAAAACTCAGCTCACCGTTTCCCCATCTCAAAACACTTCTCATTAACAAACTCTAATAACAACCTCTACAACACAACAGTAAAACACATCACCGTAACAATCCCGCTCTTAAAATCCCCGCTAAATCCAGCTCATTAAGCCCAACAATAATCTCCTCTCCGTTTCCTACAAAAAAAAGAAAGAAAAAAAAAAAGAAAAATAAACGAAGAGGCAGCCGACGACAACGAAACGAATCGCAGTTGCGCGAAACGGAAAAGCAGCTCCCGTCGACAATCAAGCCGCAGCATCATCGCGAACCGCCTGGAAAATGGCAAACAGTAGTGTGCCCCGGCGATCGTAAATCCCGGCAATAAACAACTATTAGTAGCTCTCCGCGTCTGCACTTGGGCGAGTTATGCAAGTAGCGTCCGCGGGGATTATATTTTTACGAGCGCGCAACGCTCGCGCTGATTGTAATTGTCGCCGTGGATCGGCTCGATCGTATATATATAAGAGCTGGCCAGCGGTGCGTTGGGTTATGTGTATAGGTTTGAGCTAACGTCTTCCGCGTCGTGGCCTCGGGACATGCGACGGCTGGAGACGAGCGCGCTTTTTCGACATATGTATATGTAGACGAGCGTAAGCGTGTGTCATTATGGTCGGGAAAAACACTTTGTACGACTGTTTTTTAGTTTCTTTGATTTCGACTTTTTGCCCCACGTTTATTGCCAATTGCACTAATTAGTTTGATGAATGGGAATTTGAATGTTGCCTGATCAAGTGTGTATGCGCGGGGAATAAAATATTATTGGATATAGCAATGTTGGCTGGTTTGGAGTTTTGTGCAATGGCGAAACGATATTGAGACAGTAGTAAATGCAGATACTTTTAATTATAGCGTCGTTAATATGATTTATTTGCTGAATGTCAAGTATTGAAAATTATTTCGCGTAAAATTGAAAATAGTGTTTCTTGGCTTTTTGTGTAGGAAAAATTAAAGTTATTTAATATATAATTAGTTTTTTTTTTCGTAACATGCACATTGTAACGTTTTATCTGTCTAATACCGGCGGCAATTTTTCTATGGGAAGCTAAAATATTTGATATTCTTTTGTTCAGCGCCTTTCTGAATTCTCGTAATGCCGATCGTGGGAACATGTTATATTTAAGCTTCGAACAAAAGGTTTTGAAGGAGTAGTTTTTAAGTGCTGTAAATAAACGCCGAATATAATTTATTCCGCTAGACATTATAGTTGGAATCTGTTAATTCTCACCAGTTTGCGTTTAATTAACTCATCCCAGGTTAAAATGAAACTTTGCTTGCAGTCCGATTTCTTTATATAGCTATTTCAAAAAATTTGAGTGCAAGCAAGGTAAAGTGATGATACTAAATTTCGAAAACATTTGCTTCGTTGTTAATAGGCTTAAATTATGTAAAATTGTATAAATAGATTACTAAATAGATTATTAAAAAAAATCAACTACAGATCGCCGTCAATTAACAAAACTAAATAACCACTCAAAACACAAAAGAACAAACACTCGTAAAAAAAAAACTATAAAAATTGAAATAAACGCGATCGTTACAGCTCCAGCTCGCTGCAAACAATACATACACACACACTTCTCCGCAAAAGATCTAGAGAGCGCGCTGGTTCTCTCGCGGCTTGTAAAAAAGTCGCGAGGGAAACCGCGAACTTAGTGCGGCCTAAGTGGCTAGTATGGCCCCTCGGGGCGAAGTAGGCCCGTAATTCTCTCGTTCCGTGTTCCGTCATACGCGCGCGACCACAAATCAAACCCGGCTCTCCCCCTTTCGCCCGAGAGCCATCGGAGCTGCGCCATTTTTTTTTCTCTTTCTTCTTCACCGAGGCCCGATGTGTGCCAGAGATACAGACGCGCGACTATTTTCGCGCGCTCCGTGAGCGTTTCGACTCTGGTTTGCACTTTTACTTTAGGTGGGTAGAAAAAAAAGTATCGGTAAGAGGACCGGTATGGTAAAATCGTCGCGGGTGCGAAAGCGCGACCGCTGGAGGAAAAAATAGCTCGGGTTGGGTGACCGGTATTGTGAAGCGATATTGGTGTGATATCGATGACGCCGATTGCGGTTGGAAGATCGGTATCGCTCCATTACACTGATAATCGGAGCAAATGCAAATTTTCAGGTTCTTCACTTTCGTTTAGGCGCTAAAAAAAATTAGAAACTGAAATTGGTCGGTGGCTTTGACGGGGAAATTCAAATTAGCGGAATGGTTGTTTTATTTTTTTTTTTACTTGTTGAATCGGTAACGTCATTAGGATCGGTATTACTTAATAGGGGGAAAAAAGTTCTTTGTTAATTGTAAAGCATGCAAATCATTTTCGAAATCACACTAATCACGCAGCGTGACAATGACCTAAGCCGTTAAGCGCTCTCTATTTCTGTCTCTCTCCTGCTCTTTATGTTTTTTATTATTACGTCTGTGTACGTCCAGCTCTTTGTTATCGGCTCGCTGTCGCATTATTTCCTCTCAGCTATAAATTTTCTCTAATTGTGTTAAATTTGTATCAATTATCACCGCTTCACGAGAAATCCGACTTCTTAAACAATTTATCAACCTACCATTACCAACCCCAGATCTTTAACCTTCTTAAGGACAATATAAAACCCACTTAATTCAAAAACACATCCAGCACTAAAACCCGCTACTTTCCAAACCCAAAATTCCACTGCTCCGCTCATCGAAAATTCAATTTTCCAAAAAATTCCACCCCCTACGGCTTCACCGATCATCGATCAATCCTCTCTGCCGATCGATCCCCCGTGACGTAACCCTCGCGCACCGCACGTGGACAGATCCTGCACCTGAGCTCTCGGCTCGCTCTCCGTCCGCGTCATTCCCGACCAATCGGCTCCGTCGGATCTCTCTTGGCTCTCCCCCCTCCCGCTCTCGGATCTCTCGAGGATCGGCCGGCCGAGAGGGATCCTCGTGCGCGCCGCGCGCGACACACTCGTCCGTGCGACGCGCGCGCGCGATCAGGTCCGTTTTCGAACCTCTCGATCTTTTCGCTACTCTATATGTCTATGCACTGACCTGGCGATGTGCCTTGATGGGACTCGAGGGAGGTAATCGAGGTGGATTTTCGAGTAGCCGGTGATTTGTGTCGAGCGACGGTTTTTCAGTGTTGGAAATGGAATTGTGACGCAGGTGTTGTTGGTACTGTAGCTCGAGGTGGGACGCAAAAGTGGCTTATTATTATCGTTACATATGAACGACGTCCAGCAAGCTATCTTCAAGCCGCACTACGCGACCGCGATCGCAGATCAGCCAGCGAGCGCAGAATGTTGGAGTCTCGTTGTCGACGAAGGACTGCTGCAGGTAGAAATATTGTATTATGAGAGGATGGTTTTAGTGCTTGTTTGTAGTTTGGGATTATTGTTCTTTTTTTTTTAGTTGTAAAGTAGTGGAAGTAAGAGAGAATTTTAAAGAAGGTTTAGTGTAATGTCTTAGCGTTGAATTTTTCATTCGCTTGACGATCGTTTGTATGACTGACATTTACCTTTTGTCTGTGATTGACTCAGAACTAGCTGTTTTTCTATCATTATGTAAAGCCCCGGTAAACCGGTAAAATGATTAATATATAAGAATTAAGGTTAAAGAGTGATCGAATCAACGAAAGGTTTAATTTAGAACGCGCGCAAAATATCGTCAATGTCAAAACTAACGCGGCTAGCCATTTTATTTTTGCGCGTTGATCGTTGAGGAAAATCGCAGCTGCGAAAATTTGACATCATTCGGAAAAAATAAGACATTAATTACCGTCTGAAAGTAAAAAAATGTTAATTTAAAGTTTTTTTTTTCGCAACAGAAAACACAATTATGCTGTCACTTAGAACGCGGCGATGGCGAATAAATGAAATTATTCACGAGCGCTTTTTTTATGCCTATAAAAATCACAAACAACATTTTTCAAACCTATCGAATTCCCCGCGTAATTTCAACTATAAATGTAGTGATGCAAGTAAAATCAAACTTTTCAAAATTTTCGTTATCCATAAATTTTATTCGACATACAAAATAGCGGTGTTCTCGACCATTAACTAAGCGACTGGTAATTTAAAATGACAGCGATCAGCGTTTCAGAAAAAGTAACTAGTTAAAATTACGTGCGGTATATAAATAAACACCATAATAAATTACAAGGCTATGCATTAACTTGAAAGTATTTCGCTGTGTTAGCTTATGAGCACTCACATATACACACACTCACGTACACACACACCCAGACACACAGCCTAAGATGTAATTTGAATATCAATCAAAAAAAAACTCACGCACCACATTTTTTTCTCATGCAAGTTCTCATATATTTATTTAATCCTTAAACAAAAAAAAACTTGCCCAAACACCTACACACATGCACTCGCCCGTGTGTGAAAGCGCCAAAGTGCACACAATGAGCCAGAGCAGGTGAAAGTTCCAGCGTGTAAGTTGGTACATATATACACACTAAAAAGAAAAAAAAAAGAAAAACGGATGGACAGACAGGCAGGACCTCGGGCAATTATTGTTATCCTACTTGCCGTTGTCCTCTTGCACCTGAAAATACACTTGCACGCGTTCGCGCCGCTCGGCTTTTGAATGCATTTTTTGGGTCGTCTACTTATTTTTTTGTATGTCTCGCGAAAATTTCATCTGGAGCCGGTGCGCAGTTGCACAACGCTCGTGATTTAGTTGGCTCCTGCTGGCCCAGTGCGCTAGAAAGATTTTATTTTTTTTATTTATATTTGGCTTAATTGACTGCGCGCGTTATCATTAGTCTTGACGTTGCTGCTATTAAATTGTAAGGATGTTGGTGAGGCCGGTTGCGTGCGTTTAAAAATAAAAATTGAAATTCTAATAGTGCACGCGTAAACGCAGCCTTTAAATGATGTATAATAATTATTAGATTTTTTATTGATGGATTTTCATGGTATGAGAAAAAATCGTTGTAATTGGATTTTTTAGCATAAAAATACTGGATTAATTTTCCATATTATAATCAAGCTGAATTGATCGAAATCTAATGTAAAAAAATTCAAGCAATTAATCATATCACTTCAAAGTCCATCTTGATTTGCCAGATACATTTAGTAATTGATTGTTATTACGCAAGAGGAACAATTAAATTAAAAATTCCGAATTAATTCGGCGTTATATTATAATGCTTATAAAATATTTTTCCAAGGAAGCGCTTCGGAAAACGTATTCGCCTTTGATTATACGTATACGAGTGTTCGCGAGAGCGTAAATGTCCATCACTGTTGCTCCTTTTTTTGTGCCTCTCATTTACTATGACACGCGAAAGTCGCATGATTTATTCATCGGCGCGTGCGCGCGTGTATGTGTGTATATTCTATATTTAATTGATCCTTTTTTTTCTCATGCAAAAACGATGAGCTCTTCGTCCATTCCGGAATTAAAATGGCTTTTTGCATAGCAAAAATAATTGATAAATCATTATTTTTGTAAATTATAGAATTGGATTGTTATTGTTTTTAGTTGTTCAATGATGAATAGAAGATGAAAAACGGTCGATGGCAATTTAATTTCCATTATTTAATCTATCATAATATATGTATTTTTAAAAATCGTATTATTATTTATTAGTTGTTGGAGGTCGTAAAATGACTAGTTTTTTAAATAATATTATAGTATGCAACCGTCTATAAACACTTTAAATGTTCCTAGATTGTCAATATTAATTGCATTATTATATCTATTAATTTAGTTTTGAATTAATAATTTTTGGGAATCTTAAGAATTTCAAAATTAATTTTACTAAATTCAATATTAAAGTAATTGTTTTAAACCAGGTCAACGAGTGCTAAACAAAAGAAGCAATTAATCCCGACTATGATAAAGGTCACATAACACACTGTAACATAACTTTAAACACTTTATCAGGCCCGATCTAAGATCGATCTTTCACCCTTCTCGCGTCACATGATGGATGATTTTATGCACGTACCAAAATGAAAAATCACTTTTTCGTTCAGAATCTCAAAGACTATAAATTACAAGCCGAGTGTTAAAGCGACAAAGTCAAAGCCCTCTATAACTGTAAAACCATACCCTTCCAGCACCACCACAATACACCAATCCAATATCACGACAACCAAAAATTTTCGCCTAAAACAAAAATCCAAGATCCTCTTATATACAGTCACAATCAAGGCCTGCGCCGTCTCCACAATACGTACGCAATCCCAAGGCCTCTCGGCAAAACTCTAAGGTTCTCTGCGACGATAACACGTTTCAGGATACGCGCTTATACATACACAGGCGGCCGCGCACTTAACGCTCGGCTCGCGCTCTCCTGAGGTAGCAATTACAGGTGGCCGAGGGTCAGTGTTAATACGACACTCGCGTGAGAGAGTCCGCGTCCAAAAATGACACGTTGCGCCTCACTTGCGTAAGGCCCGCGCTCCTGTACTTCCAGACGTTTTGTTAGAGCGCGAGGCGCGGAGAGGAGAGAGAAAATAAACGACGGAAAAGGGAGGATGCGCATTGCTGCTTTTTAAAGGACGCGCGAGCTTTAAATGGTGTTTTTGATCGTAAGCCGAGGTTAATTCGAGTATGTGTTTTTTGAGATTGACGAGTAAAGCTTCTTCTTATGCTTCTTCTTGAGAGTGGAATTTAAAGTCTCTCAATGTAGGTCGACGCTAGTGTCCGCCAAAAGGAAAAATCCTCCCTGACAATCACCTCAGCATCCGATTTCACAAAACACAATGCAAACAGCACCGCGTCACTCAATCCCCCTTGGAAAATTTACGCACCTCTCTCTTTACAGCAAAGGCAAAAATCTCTCTGCTTTACGAGAGCGCGCCTGGATCCTCCTAATGTCGCGCGTACAAATCAGCCTCGAAATTTACGGCTTCGTCAAAGCTCGGCGCGCGCGCGGCACAAATTTTCTCCCGCAGCCCCGGAAGACTCGAGAAAGAGAGAGAGAGGATACATTGAGGAAGAGCGCGATAAATCGCGCGCGGCCCGTCGTAAAAGTCCGTGGATAAGCGCGAGAGGCTCGCTCTTGGCTCTGTTCTGCTGCGCGCGCCTCCTGGTAGCTCCTCGAGTAGCGCACGATTATTATTATATATACCGTAAACGGGAGGCTGCGAGGCTGATTGTTGTTGGGCTAACCTTTGCCGCGCGATAAATAAAATCTGTACGTTGATTTTGCAGCTATTTGCTGCGCGAGCCTCTGGCTTTAGTACGAGTGGCTTACGGGATTTTCTGGATTTTTGGTTTACTTTTCTTTTTTCGTTGCGGGCTCGAGGTTTGAAGAGCGACAAAATTCGTCGATGATGGAGCGGTAAATCAATCACGTTTTCACGCTTCTGCAATAAAAGCAGCGGCGGAGGCAAACAAATCGTCAAGCCCATCAGGAGCCGTCCGCAGAAACCGCGAGTAAATTAATTTCAGGCCCCGCATTCACATCCAGTCGCTCGGACCTCGTAAATTTAAGTCTCAGTGCCGCCCGTAGCTTCTGTGTCCCCACAACAGGCCCGGGCGTTTTGACAGGCGCGCTGCCGCCTACATCTCCTTAAGTCGTAATTAAGTGGTCGGCCGCGCGGATTAGCCGAGCTCTGGGCTCCGAAAATCGTGCTGGCCCCGCTGGCTCGCGGCTTCGAGGCGGCGCACTTGTCCCAGCGGGGGCGGCCGCCGAGAGGTAGTTTATAGGCGAGCTGAGGATTTTTGAAAGGAGAGGAGCGAGTCAAACTCTGGGACGGGATTTAGATGGAGGTGGGAAGATTGTTGGGGAAATCTGGAGCAGGTTGGAGGTGATAAGCGGCGTTTTTCGGTTTTGGGTTTGTTGATTTTGGGGATTTTGGGGACGGTGGTGGATACTTATTGCGTCGCGGAGGATTTTGTGGTTGGTTAAAGGTTGGATAAGGGAACAGGTTTGCGTAGTTCTTGGGTAAAATTCGATGTATATAAATTGTAATTTTAAAGTAATTTTTAACTGCGTAGCTATTTTTCACTTGTTAAATTTGAACGTAATTTTAATTCAAATTCAAATAATCTAGTTGAATTCATTTTGAAATAAACAATACTTTCATAATAATCAAGAAAATAATTTTCCACCACAAAAATTCTTCCTACAAAATCTATAATACTCAAACGATCAACGCAAGATCAATCAATAACGCAGAAACACCGGGGCACTTTGAATCACTCAAAACACCATAAACCATTCGCAAAGCGCAATGGATTACCCTCTCTGAACGACAATAATCGAAAAGTCAAGCGCGACCATCACATTGCATCCTACACTCTCCAGCGCACACTGATTGTCTGTCTTCCTCTCTCTCTCTCTCTCTCTCTGCGCTCCGACTCGCGCTGAAAAATAAATGATCGCACCTCGTCATCGCGCCCAAAGGGATTGCATTTATTTCTTATTACGACTTCCGCGCATCACGAAATCACCTACGGCTTCGCCGCGACCTTCTTGGCAATTTTCGCATTTTCATTATAACGCGATTGTCGCTCGCGCGCGATTATTTGTGAAAATTTCGCCGGACGCGGACGTGGAGTGAATGTCAAGAGGCCTTTTGAGGATGCTGCGTGCTGGCTGGTTGTATAAGTTGCTGAACTATGCCGGGTTTGTAATTTCGTTGGTGACAATGAGGGATTTTGTCATTAGGCGTTTGTTTGGTTATCTCGGCGGTTCATTATCGATGTAATTCGCTGCGTTGCAATCGTAGCTGCAATTTTAATATTGTAACAATATTGAGTCGATACAGTACTTTATTCAAAGTAATAAAACAAAGTGGCAAAAAATTTTTCAAAATACTTAAAAAAACTACTGGCACGACTAAAATAAGAGCAACCATAATACACATACCCAGCACCAAAACGCAAAACCTCCTTTTCGAAAAAAGCTAAGAAAAAACCAATAAAAAACACCCAAACAATCGAACCTCTCAAAACCTCTCTCACCTCCAGCCACACACGCGCTCTCGCAAACAAAACGAAAGCAGCAACGGCAACAGCAGCAGCAGGGCCTCGGCTCCTGCTGCTGGGGCCGTTAATTACGCGCAGTCACTCACCGGGCTGCAGGTGTTATGATTTATGCGCGTTGCGGTACCTCGCCGCGTTCGCGCGTCCCGTTCCCGAAACCCAATATGCCAGAGATTGTCGCGACTGATGCGCGCACTCCGAGAATATTAGAGTCCAGTTTTGCCGTCGCAAGTCCGAGCTCTGATGGATTTCGCGCCGACGGCGTGGGATTTGACCGATCGCCGCTCTGATGCTTACTGAGAGTTGAGTTTTTGAGGTTTGGCTGATTGTTTGAGGCGTTTGTTTGGTTTTTGAAGGATTTTTTTTTGTCTGAGGAGGGGGCAAAGGTCGATAGGCGAAGCGAGGATGATTAACTCTTGGCGAGAGGCATCGTTATAGTGATTTTCCTTGTTCGTTTGTACCGTAACGTTTTGATTTATCGATATCGAGAAGGAAAAACGTAATTTACATGTCGTGTTTGAATTTAGAGATTGGCCGAATGTAAAAACAAACAAATAATCGAACGTAAATTGATTTAGTAATCGTTATGTGTGCACAATATTTGTATAGCATTACTTTTGCGATAAGTTTAAGTACACTACAGAAACGTCTGTAAGACTAAAGTAATTTTCGTAAAGCAAATTGTTCATTTAGAACTTTAATAAAATTATTATCTACGATGATTTCAGTTACATTCATTGGTTCCATAAAGCGCAACACGTTCTCAAAGTAGCACAACATAGCGTTGTCCTAAATTACTCACATATCATATACCAACATTTCGCTTTGAATGATACGACGTAAAGTAAAATTTACTGACCAGATTGACAATGAATTATCATTTCTTGAAAATCAATTTTCCTTTACTCCCATTATATATTACCGTTTCGAAAAAAATTTCCAAGTCGTGCTTTCCCGGTAAATAGTTTAGTTTTGCGGAAGCACTAACCCAACAACGCTCCAGTAGTAAACTCGTAGATAGTCCGTAACAAGCTGACAAGAGGGCGACTCGCGGCTCACGACTCTCGCAATCGTTTAGAACCCGACCTGTCCGTATCTTTCAAGAGCTCAACTTTGATTTCGAAATTTTAAATCGCCTCCGCCTAAAGGGACAAAAAGACACAGCCAAGGCCACTATCAGGCTTGAAAAAAATTGCATAAATAGAAGAGCTCGCTTGATTCTTAATCACAAAAGTTTGATCGATGACCAATTGAGGAGACGCTATGAATATTTGATGCACAGGGCAAAGTACCCAGCATCCCGCAAACAACAAAAACATCTCGGCGCACTTTTGCAAGAGCCGCGGGCCGCGCAAAAACAAAGTTGTAAGCCTGGAAATTACGCGTGTTTTATCAAACTCGATATTAAATTTAGCGCGTGCTTGGAAGCCGAGGCTCTCGGCGATTCGTCGCGGCATTTTTAGCGGAAACCGTTTGCAAAAGTGGCTCAAAGCGCTTAATTCGCGCGGCTTCCGTCGCGCTCGCTCCTCTCCGCGTTTTTGCCGCCTCTCTTCCGTCAAATCGTCCCGAACAAATCGCTCTCCCTTCTTTCGACGCTCTCTTCGGCAAGCAGCCACCTCTCTGAAAATTTCAGGTTAATCTACTCTCGCCGCTCCGAGCCGCGGCAAAAAGCTTCCCTCTCGAGCTGACTTTTTTCTAACCGATGAGAGCCACAGTCGCTTTGAGTTTCCGAGCGCAATCATCATTTCGCGATTGAAATGAAAAAAAAGTGAACGATCGAGATGCAGTTGGCGGAATGCTAATATTGATACAATATTGGGTCGGTGCTGCTTTTTTCTAAACTCGCTAAACGCCGCGTTTATTAACGGCCCTGACCGATAATCCTTTTGAATGGAAGCGTATTATTAATCTATAAATAATCGTCTGCCTAGCACACTAGCTTCACAATGTCTGCTCGAAACGAACGAGATAAACCCACGAAAAAAACCACTAAATCGAATCATTCTACAACCCATAGACTCTCAAAAAGACGTCTATACTTCCGCGGTAGCCATCGTCGCCTCTATTTACCCACGATCAATTTTCGATGTTTGCACCTCAACTCGTCTTCGGGCGAGCGCTAGTCAAACGGTCCTTGAAGCGCATCCTTCGCGTGCTCACCGTGAGACGCCTCCGCGCACGCCACCAGCGTCATTTACATTTTCCTCGGCGAGCTAGACAAAAAAGAATAGAACGCGACCTTTGTGAGGCGAAATTATTAATTACTTTTTTTTTCACTCGCGCTGATCGAGCACGTGCAGGACCACGTTCGTTTTTTGCGGGGCGCGATGCCGTTTTTTTCCTTTTGGTTTGAGAAAAGAGCAGATGAAGAGATTATCGGTAATTAAAGTAGTGTGTAATCTAGTTCGGCTGAGAGAAAAAAGTTGTTTAGAAGTCGTGCGTTTGTAGCAGTGGAGAAAAAAGTAGATTCGTGCATGGTTTGGTGAAGCTGGGCGAGGTGGACGCGGGCTTTGTTTAAATTTCTTTGGTGGACTTTAAAGTTCCTTTCGCTCGAGCCATTGTTTGAGTTTCCGTGTGCGTAGTCTAAGCAGTCTTATACGGAGAATTTTTACTTTTTAATAAATGTAGATAAATACTTTTATATAACAAACAATATTTATAGATCTCGAGTTGATTTTCCAAATGCGCAAGGACGAATCGCAACGCCAATCTATTTTTTTTCTCCGGCGACACTCATTAAAACCTGGAAAGACATAGAAAACAAACATCTAGCTCAGGTCTACTGCTGACAGTCAAATTGGAAGTCTCATGGTTAATTACCACCTGTGCTAATCTAACATCTTTCAAATATCGCAATCAACTTTTTCGCTCTCCGCTAAACCTACTCATTTATCTCTCACAATCCGCCACAAAAATTCGAAATCCCACATCAAAACTGTCACTAAAGACATAAAAATCCTCCTCTTAAAAAACCAAAAAAATTTCGTTGCACACGCACCTACGTCACAGCGATCAAACTAACAAATTTATCGACTCCCCCAGCCACACGAGCGGCCGCCTGGCATTAATCATTTCGCGATCTGCGCGCGTGCGCACGAACCGAAAGAGCCTTAATCACCGGATTAACGGCGAGTGCATTAGTCCCCTCGGCTGCAGCGCGCCGGCTAATGGCTCTTTTGTACCTATAGCCTCCTTGATGTTGCACTCGTGCATCGTCACTCAATTTTCTCTTATTAATATATTGTTTCTCGAAAGACAGAGAGCCGAGGAAGTTAATCTTACGCATCTAGTACTGGCTTTTCGCGATTGTTCGCTGAGGGAAAAGTTTGATTTTGACGTTAATTGGTTTTGTGTGTGTAGGAACGTTTGGATTAATTAGTTGATTTAGTTTGTTGGTAATTAAGCGATGAATATAATATGTATATTCAAAAATGCTGCGGGAATAGCTTAAACGAAAATGACAGTCACGCTCGGCGGTGAGTCAGTATTGAAACGGTATTTATCGTAAAAACCAGCATCACGGTAATTGACTTTTTTAAGATACCAATTTACAGTGACCCAGATACTAAATAATAAATCTATCTTTTCTTAACACAATCGTTTATGTAAATCCACACTCACAATCAACACGTCCACATCCAGCATTCGCGCGCCATCAAAAGCAACTCGTAAAATCAGAGCTCACCGCGCAGCAAGTTCACATTCCAACCTTTCCATCCCGTCAGTCAGCTATTCGCTCTTCCCTCGCGTCACAATCAAAAAGCCAAACGACATCTACTTCAGATCCATCGGCAAATCAGCGGCATTCCTCGCCTAAACCATCCATAAAAAGCCCATAACTCCGCGCCACTTACGCGCCGGCAAAGCGGCGAAATCCCGCAATTTTCGCGCCTCGGCGCGCATCGCAGTGGCAATAACATCGCGGCGGGACGTCCGCCTGGCTTTGTATATTTGCTCGCGGGGACTGTGTATATCAACCGGGGGCTGTTTTTTCGAATCGCGGCACAGCTGCCGCGCTCCTGGCTTTATGCGCCGTGAAATGCGTAATGAGCTTCGGGCGCGACGAATTTGGCAAGAAAAACGCAGTAGTAGTGAGTGTGAGGTTTCGTAGCTGCTGCTGTTGCCGAGGGGGGTAGTTTCGGCATCTCGAGATTGGAAGCAGGTTCGATTCCCTTTGGCTGAAGTTGACAGTTGCGTAAACCTGACATTACTAATGATTCCGATCGGCAACTTTCCGTCTTTTAACCCTGTAATCATATTTTCACTGATTAGAAAATTGATAAAAAGAACACCTTCTTGTTTCAAAAAATATCTTAAAGTATTTCGTGATCCCAATCCGCGAGAAAAGCCCTTGCCCAGCCCCTACACGCTGTATAACCGTCGTTTACCCAGCGATTCAGCACGGCGCTTCTTGCGCCTTACCCGCTCCTTTTTTTTCCTCTCTCCCGTCTGCACTAGCTCGCGCGCGTCCGGCAACCCCCGAGACGCGTCGACACTTTCAATTTGCAATTATACTCGCGGCTCGATATCGCGAGCCTCTCTAACTTTCCCACACTAGGCTAGCTCTTGTCGAGGGATTTCCGAGCCAGGGACGGACTCTTGGACACGGGGCTGCAGTAGCTCTCGGGAGCGCGGCGAATGAATAAGCCACGCATTCCTCGCTCTGGGCTGCAGTGGAGAAGATGATGAAGAAGAAGAAGTAGAGAATCGGTGGCGGTGGCGGTGGCTACTGGCGCTTATGATTTATGCGCGAAGACGACGCGCTTTTCATGTCTCTACTCCGGCAAGATGCGCTGAATTCTTTATTAAAATCGCGTGAGCCGCGGATTAGTTCCGTAATGGATTTGTTTAGCTCGCTTTTGCGTTGCTGGCTTTGGCTGATGGTTATGGATTGAATTCGCCTTAGATGGGTGAACGTATGCATGCGGGAAATTTGTAAATCGAGGTTTATAATGCAGACAAGTTCAATAGCGGGGTAATTTACGTATAGATATTTACAAAATTCACACTATACTGCTCCAAAGAGATAAAGTGGCAAAATGGTTAAAAAAAAAATTCATAGTTATCCTTTATACCTTATGTTAAAACTTTCATGTAGCTACGTAAAAAGTATATGAAAACGTTTTTGCCAATTTACCTAGTATCCAACAAGCTCCACTCTCCCCTATCACAAATTAAAACTAACAAATTACAAAATTATGTCAAGCCGATCTCGTCCACACCGTGAGCAACCCTCGCAAGTACCGCAACCAAAAAAACCAACTCTCTAAAAAAAAAAATTAAGCGCGAACTCGAGAAAGCGCACTCGTCCCATATAACAGCAGTCCCAGAAGCAGGCGCTTATACACATCCGGCGTTCGAGTCTCTCTCTCTCTTAGACGGCAGATGCGCGCTGACAAGCGCGATTCACGCGCGAGCACGCCAGATTGCGCGCGCAACGGCTGATTGATGCGCGGCGAGCTGCCCGGCAACAATCCGCGCCTCTATTCATTTTGCGCTCGGGCATTAGCGCGACTACCGCGTTTACGCTTCCTTTTTTTTCGTCCTGCTGCGCGAGAAACGGCCATTTAATTGATTAGAATTCAATGACAAGAGCGAGGAGCGCGAAATTATGTGGATGTGCTCTTGCGTGCTTGTGAGAGGCAGATTTATAAGTGTGAGGATATATTAGTTTGAGCGATGGGAGGATGCGACTTGGGTACGATTTGAGTGAAATTCAAGTTACGTATGTAATAAGAAATCTGTAAGATGACAAAATAATCGGAACGTAATTTTTTTTATTGAATTCGAAAAATCGATCGATCAACGATTAACGATCCCAGAAACCGAAAAACAACTTACCTCCAACGGTAAAGTTAAAAACCCATCTTTCTCTCTACAAACACTCTTCCAGCGTTCACTTCAACTCAAGCACATGGCACAACGCGCGCAGACAAGCTCAAAAAAAAGTCTATGTACCAGACGGTCGAGGAAGTAGGTACGGCTCTGTGACTCCAGAGTCAATATTTCAAAATATATATTCCGCCCGCGAGGCGCACACGCCCCGAGAGAAGAAGGACAGAGCCGAAGGAAAACATTAATTCTTTTCGAGGCGCGCGCGCAAGCGATGGCTATCGACGGCGAAACAAAACGGAATATATAGCGCCCGCGACCTGCGCGAGCGTCGCGTCAATCACGCGTCGAAGGAGGAGAAAAAAAGAGGAGGAATACGCGGATGATCATTAATATCGCGACACCTACGTGAGCGCGCACGGCCCAGCGGGGAGGCGCGACGACGAAAACGCGCGCGTGTGACAGGTCGTCTGGGCTGACCCGATATATACGCGAGTTATCTTGCGCGTAGATCGGATCGCTTGGCTGCTCGATAATGCGATAATAAGATTTTAATGCTCTGATCGCTGTAAGCGAGACGAATTGAAGGAAGCGGATTTTTTTCTAATGGGATTTGCTTGAATTAAGTATTTAAGTATTTGGCTGTTTTAAGTTTGGATGTTTAGTTGATGATTAGAAATGATTTTAATAATTGCAGATTGAATAAATTAGTTTAACTATTCATTGAACGATCAGTTATTTGTTAGTTAATTAACTAAACTAACACTTATTTTTTGATTAGCTACATAAATAATGAGCTAACGTTGATTTGACATTCAAACTATTACATACGCACAAGATCAAGTACAATTGCTTTTCATCGTTTATGTATAAAAAAACGAGGTAACCGCAATGTATCGATGTTGAAAAAATTTTCCTCCAAAAAAATGACTAATTTTACTCTTAGATAGTAACTATTACAGATCATGTTTTAATATTTTTTTAAATTGCTAAAGTTTAACAATTACTAACTAATCTTTTTCCCGTTTCAGAGCCGAGTGCCGTTTGTGCGCACGATGAGCATGGATCAGCGCTGGCCGGACATCGCTCCCTTCTTCGGTGCCGGAGCCGGCGGCGATCACTTCGCCCATCCAGGGGCCCACCATCACCACCACCATCCCAGTTACACGAGTCTCGGCGCCTCCAGTCACCATGGCCACTACGAGGCCAGCGCAGCTGCAGCTGTCGCCCAGCGCAACGTCCTGTTGCACAATGCTACCCTTGCACCGCCTGTAGGAGATCTCAACTCTACCGGAGCTTATCACAATACTGGTGAGTAGAACGATTTTTTTCTACGAACTTGTTCGCTGTAAGAAATTATTTCTACTGTTTCCAATATTCTTCATAATAATTTTTCATAACTAGAATGTATAGTAATAAAATATGACTTTCGAACTGAAATTAAAAGTATTTCTCAAATATTTTTCGAACTAAACTGCTCACTTATGCAGGTGGACCGTCAAACTTGGGCTCAGCGGTGGCGACGTCAATGAATTTAACCAACAGCAGCGAACCAATGGGCGC
The DNA here is from genome assembly GCA_900480035.1 of Eupelmus urozonus. NCBI lineage: Eukaryota > Metazoa > Arthropoda > Insecta > Hymenoptera > Eupelmidae > Eupelmus > Eupelmus urozonus. The sequence continues at coordinate 18,942 of UELX01000801.1, forward strand.
GGATACTGGAGCAGCCTACAAATCCGAACCCAATGACATGATGTACTATTCGAATGCAAGCGCTGATACTATGAACCAAACGACCGACTCAATATTCTCGGCACTGCTAGATGATCAGCTCGGTTGGAACAATGAAGATCTTGCCTTCAACGTCAGTGATGGTAAGTTACATTATGATACAAATCTATTTGATTAATACTGATGAACATTAAATATTTGAATATTTTTAAATTAAATATTTATTGTATTATTAATGGTATTGAAAAAAAATCAAAACTATTTTTAATAGAAAAGTTTATTTTATAAAAAAAAGTTAACGTACAAATGTTAATTAAACTAGCCTTTGGCTTTGATACATTATCTTGGTCAACAAAATAATCATTTTAAATCATTCGAAGTAAAAAAATATTAACTATTAACGTATCTAACATTATGATAGAGAGCACGGTTGTGCCCATAATAAGGCTAAGTATTTGTACTTATCTTTAGTTTTTTATGATTTAAGATATAGTAATAATCGAGGAACAATCGCAAAATACTGTTTTAAACTTTGTAAACGTAACTCGGTAACTATCACCGCATAGTATATATCCTTAGGACTAAACAGTCTGCGTATTTTCTTGAATCTTTGGTTCTCTTTTTTATTACTACCATTCTTCTTCTTGTTCGACTGGTTGTGCTGCACCACCAGAAGAACTCTGTACATCTGAAAACTAAAATCAATTGTTTTGTTATTTATCTTTATCAAACACATTTCATTGTTTAGGATTATGTTATAAATGACTTTGTATAAAATTTTCAATAAAATTATATAAAAGCATTCATTAACAAAAATAAATTTTTTTTACTTAATAAAAAAAAATAGAACAAATTTATGTCGATAAATAACTTAGAAATAATATACAAGATCGTTTTATTTTCAATATATCATTTTTAAAATTTCAAAAAATAAACTTACATTAGCTAAACGAAAATGAAATAAGCTATTGCATCTCTTATTTAATCTTATAAATTCAAAAATAAAATTACTTACGTCTCTTATATCTCGGGCACCGAAATTTGGAGCCGCTCCATAACTACCACCGCCTGCACCAGATGATAACCAGTCTGGAATTTCTTGTTTTGCTTGAGTCAAAATCTTAACTAAATCCGATTGAATTCGTGAATCGATAGAACCATCGTAGAAACTTGTCGCTTTTCCTTTGTTACCCACACGTCCTGTTCTGCCAATTCTGTGTATATATTCATCTATCTCTTTTGGCAAGTCATAGTTTATCACATGACGAACATTTGGAATGTCCAAACCTCTCGCAGCTACTGCCGTCGCAACAATTATGCCCATTTTACCAGTCTGTAAAAAGTTAATCGTTAAGCTAAAATTTTTTACTGATTATGACTATTAAATAGAAAATATAATACAAATTTCGAATTTTTTTGTATATATTATTAAATTAAATAACGTAAAAATTTATGTACTTATTTTCAAGGTTAAGATTAAACTAAAGTAAAATAAAATATCGGTTGGCGTTACAATTATTTTATATTCCAAATAACATACGATTAAAAAAAATACTATTTTATTTACCTTGAAATCAGAAAGAGCCTCTTCCCTTTCCCTTTGTAATCTGTCTCCATGGATGCTAGTGGTCGGAAAATTGTTCTCCGACAGAAATGCTGCTATAAAATCAGCTGTTCGCTTTTGATCTACAAAAACCATAATTCCTTTGAGCGAATTTTGGCTGACCTCCGATTCCATAAGCTCTTTTAGCTTGGCACGTTTATCTTTCTTTCCAACCTCTACGAACGTCTGTTCTACATCCGTGCATGCACTTCCCACTATGCCAACTGCAACGAAAATGTAGTTGTTTAAAAATTTGGCAGCTAACTGTTGAATCTCTTGAGGGAAGGTAGCAGAGAACATGAGCGTTTGACGCTCACCACATGGTACCATTGTATCATGACGTATAACCTGAAAAATTAACAAGTTATTAATAGTATTTCAAATCTCATACTTTCTCATCATTTAAAAAAAACTTACTTTTTCTACATCTCCGATAAAACCCATGTCAAGCATTCTGTCAGCTTCATCTAGTACAACAAATTCAATTTGGCCGAAGGTAATTTTTCCTCTACCAACCATGTCAAGTAATCTACCAGGAGTGGCCACTAGTATATCACAGCCACTAAATATTTGCCTGGTTTGATGACCAGTGGAAGTTCCACCATAAACAACATGGCATTTTAAAATTGAGCCCTTTGAAAACTTTCTGGCTTCATCGTAAATCTGAATAGCCAATTCTCTTGTAGGCGAAATAATTAAAGCTCTAGGCTCTACGTTATTAGCAGAAGCCATATCAATATCTCTTGATTTTGCCAACAATTTATGTATAATTGGAATCATAAATGCTGCTGTCTTCCCTGAGCCTGTTTGTGCACAAGCCATGAGGTCTCTCTCAGCTAAGAGAATGGGTATGGCATACTTTTGAACTGGGGTAGGTATCGAATATCCAGATTTTTTTATATTGTCATTGAGCAAATTTCTTAGATTTGCTTCTTCAAATGTTTTTATTGGTGGTGGAACATTTTCACCATTGGTATTAACTTCAATAGAATCATACTTGCTGCAATAGGAAATGAATTTTAATTATAAAATAATTTAGTTCAAATATATTTTAACATATAATTGATATATCACTCTTGTTTTGAATAGTTAGATTTTATTTTTATAAGAACAATTTATATTACATTATTTTAATAATTTTAAAATATTAAATTTAAATTGTTTCTTAATTTACTATAAAAGACACTTTATGAAAAAGAAATACTTTTTTTTTTAATAAATTCCAATAACTTTTCTCGTAAAAAACGCTCACCTAAAATTAATTCCGGCTTTGACACCACTGCCGAATAACGTAGCATCATCATCGGAACGCTCTGGTGGAATGTAGATTTCACGTGGTTTCTCAGGCTGATCGCCGTCTCCGCCGCCACCACCACCTCCATCGTTGTTGTCATCAAAACGGCGACCACCTCCGTCACCCCCACCACCTCCACGACCACCGCGACCACGACCCCTGCCTCGGCCTAAGAATAATATGAATTATTAGTTATTATTTTTTCAAATTCAATTTAACTGATTTATTTAAATTCTTTTTAAATTAATTTCATTTAATTGTTAATTAAAAAAACTCACCTCTACCTCCTCCTTCTCCATCACCGAAGCCACCACCCCCTCCGCCGAATCCCCCGTCATTGTCATCTCCAAAGCCTTTATTTCCAAAGCCTTTGGATCCTCCACCATTGTCGTCGTCACCAAAGCCTCTGCTTCCAAAACCTTTGGATCCTCCACCATTGTCGTCTCCAAAGCCTCTGTTTCCAAAACCGCCGCCGCCGCCGCCGCCTCCGCCGTCATCGCCGAATCCTCTATTTCCACCTCCACGACCGCCACCTCGGCCTCCGCGGCCTCTGCTTCCCCGGTCTCCATTATCATCACCGAAGCCATCTCCTCCACTATCTCCAAAACCTCGATTTCCTCCTCCACGTCCACCTCCTCGGCCTCCTCGACCTCCGCGGCCTCTGTTTCCCCAATCTCCATTACTGTCACCAAAGCCGCCGCCGCCTCCGTTGTCATCCCCGAAGCCGCGGTTTCCGCCTCCACGGCCGCCACGGCCTCTGCCTCCTCGGCCGCGTCCACCTCCGCCTCCGCCTCCATTATCATCACCAAAATCGTCGTTGCCAAATCCTTTAGAGCCGAAGCCCTTGGAGCCGAATCCGTTACTGTCTCCAAACCCTTTGTCCTATAATTTAAACTTGAGTTACAACAAAATTCAGAAGAATCAAATGTGTAAATAGTCCATAAAACAAAAATGTTTAAGATGTGAATAACTCATTGTTAGCAATTAGTATTAAATGGATTTGATGTTATTCCCACATTTGATTTGGTGAGGTGATCATGTTGAAAGAGTGGTTATGTTGAAATAGCGAATTTTAAAAGCATGATTAATAATTTCAAATTAATATTGTAAAAACAAGAATTGGTTGAAAAAAAAAAAATTTGAAATTGTTTTTTGTAAATGAATTAAATCAGTTAATTTGCTTTATTTATGATAAATATAACATGCAAAAGTCAATATTATTTTTATAATCTAGTACTAAATTATTTTCAATTAACTACTAAAAAAAAATAAAAAGTACAAAATATATTCGCAACATTTTCGTAAGTAGCTGTTTCTGAAATAAATACACAAAATTGGGTTTAAATAAAAAAATTCTACGTAATGATTCTACAGATAACTAACATTCGTTGCAGTGATCTCTCTGAAATGCAAAATAAAAAAAAAATAAGCAATAAAACATGGATCTAAGACCCTTTTGAAAAGAATTGCCCTGAACTCTGAAAATAAAGCAAAGTAAAAAAAAAAGCAATAAAGCATGGATATAAGCTTCTTTGTTAAACAAAGCCCGAAATGCAGCTCCTAATTCATAGATGAAAAAACTGTCAAGATGAACGAATGATCCTAAAATGAACGATGCTCCTTATTGCTACATTTTTAACCTGATAGTTGTTTCCAAAGCCTTGGCTGCTTTTAAATCCTCCAGACTGATTGTCATTAGAATCAAAGCCCTTGGAACCAAAACCTTTGTTGCCAAATCCATTGTCCCTATTATCAAAATTTCGATTACCACCACCATAATCACCAGGTCTTCTGTCTCCACTGCTACTGTCATCCAGAGTACCAACACCGCTACTGTTCGGGCTGTAGTTGTTATCATTATTCTGAGTCGCAGGCTTAAAGCCACGACCCGTACCAAAATTTGTACCGAAATTTTGAATCTATTGAATAGAAAATGTAATAAAGGATATTTAGTAAGATTATAAGATAAAGAATAACTTACTACTGGGGCACTAGGAGTTGATTCTCCATCATCCCAATTGTCCTCATCCATTGTGTTCGATTTAGTTCTGTGGAATTGAAAATTCCAATTTTTCTAACTAGATAATTTACATTCAATTTTAAAATTAGAGATTATTGCTTATAATTCTTACTTAATTGAATTACATTAAAAATTTAAAGTCAAAAACATTTACTACTTGTAAAAAACTAATTCGAACTGTTTTAATTTGTTTTCAATTATATCAAATTTTTTTTTAATTAAACTTATTCTTAATGCTTAAAAAATTTTACAAAAGTTAAAAAAGAAAAAAAAATTTTTAAAATGCCACTGATTAAAAGTCATTTTTTATCACTCTTATAATTCCTAATAAAAATGTATTTCAAAACTTTGCTACCTAATCATAAAATAAAGACGTTACCTAATCTTAAAATAAAGAAATTCTACCAGAGTAAAGATAAAGAAAAAGTAAAACAAAAAAAACCGTTAGAAACCGCAGCAATAAATTCACTTCCGACCGCACAAAACAAAGAAAAAAGCCGGCGCGCTCGACAGCCACGTGCAAAAGCTCGCCGGCGCTTTCGCGCCGCGCGAACAAAGAAACGTGAAAATCCCGCGCTTACCGGTAAAATAAAAGAAAACCGCGATTCGCAAAATGCACACGCGTCCAACATAAAAATCAATAATTGTCACCCTCACAAAGAAAAAAAAACATTTTCATCTAGCCACGAAACTCGCAATCCTTTAATCCCCGACAATAAAGCGCAAAAGCGCAAAAATATCTTCCCGACGCGAAATTCAAACTGCCTCCCCTCTCCCCACAGACAGCGCGCACTGCCGGTATCCCGCGTGAATTCCTCGAATTTCACGACTGAAAAAACTAACCTTAACAAGACGCAACGAAGTTCCTTTCTAAAAGTCTCCTCCTGCGGATGGTGGACAGTCCTCCTCGGCTTCCTGGAAGAGAAGATCGACTATTCCTTTGTGAAGGAAAACGCTAGGGCAGAGCACGTTGAGCGAGATAATCAGCGTTGATCCTTCGCCTACCGGCGCCCGGCAAGCAATGACGAGCGCTGCAGGCCGCGCGAACAGGTTGCCAGGCGTTTAGGCGCGTGGTGCGCATGCGCGCCGCCAGAGACCTGCCGGCGAGACGGCGCGAGTTTTTGAATGTGGGATAGGGTTTTTGAGTTTGGTTTTTGATGATGGTTTGATAATGATGGGTGTATTTTATTGAAAGAGTTCTAAGATAGTAAGAATATTTTTATAGATTGTTTTAAAAATTTATTGATTGTAGAAATTGTAAAAATAATTTTTGATAAATTAAATACTCTTAGTAGTAGATTAAAAATTTTTACGATACATATTCTAAAGTAATTTAATTTAACAGATTTGTTTAGATTTAAATGAAAATACTACATTTTATTTATAATAAAAAAATAATAAAATTTTTATCAAACTCACTAATTTTAAAAATATATATTAAATTTAAAACGTCTCCAAAGAACTAAAAAACCTTTATAGTTTAAACTCAACACAATTCGTGTTCGAACCATCCATCGTTAGAATTAACCAGCATTAAAAATTACGTCATAGCACGTTGGTTGAACCTAAGATTTTCATCGGGTCATGTACATGTGTACTTCCAATAAAGTTTAATTAGCGAACATAATAGGGATACCACACTTTTATATTAAATTCTTTTACAACACTTTTCTTCTATATTTGACAAAATAAAATAAAAATTTTGAATCCACAATGCCGACATCAAAACATAACATCTGTCTAAATTAATTTCAGACCAACTAACTCATAAATACGCGTATACATCGAACATTTTTTTACGTCCTCATTTTCCAAACGATCTCACGCTATCTCTCATTCACCTCATTCAAACAATCCCAAAAAGACTTTCCTCCTCACTAACCAAACTCAACATCAAACCGCCCCAAACGTTCGATTATTTAAACCAACCACGCCACCTCCCCATATATACATTAACATAACAACGCCCAAGCGCTCATATACGTTTTTCCGAAAAGCCAAGCAGACCGTTGTTGCTCTTCCCAGAAAGAAATATGAATATCACACCGCACGCACATATACATACAAGTGCCAGATCTTTCTCTCGCTCACTCGCGCGTCGGCTTTGTTTACGACGCGCTTTTTCGTATCCCCCAATGACCGACCTCTTCTCGCACGCGCGCGCACACAACAGACTCGGAATTTCAAAACATTCGAACGCGCTGCGCGCGCGTGTATGTATATATATACGCGTATAGTAAGCATGTTTGCAAGAGGTAAGCGAATATGTGGGTCTCTGTGGACTCGTGTAATTTTCGAGATTTTCCGTGACCTTCTCGTGTTTCGGTTTATGTATACGAGAGTGGTGAATTTATTTAATGAGTACATGATTGATCCGTCCTTGATACGATCACTATCGATTTATGTACAAATGTGTGTGTATATAGTCGAGCTTGATTCTTTCTGCTACGTCACGCGGTTCGATTAATTAGAGAATGTTAAAGAAGTCGAGAAGAACGTTTGAAGTTATCTGTAACGGTTAAAATATGCTGCTCTAAGGATCACGAGAGAGTCGGCTTCGCGCCCTTATCTCTCTCTGAGCGCGCTGTGGGTACGCGTTTGAAGTGAGAAATATGAATACGATACCCCTTAAAAGAAGACGTTATGCATTTCTCGGCTGTATTAAGTAAGAGAACATATTTGAGAGTTGGCTGCTTCGAAAAAGACGTTGACGTTAGAAAGCCAATAATGTGCCTTCATTTAAAAAATGTTCTCGATTTTTTAATTTAAAAATACTAATGTAATAAAAACAGATACCCAAAATTGAAATATCACGACCGACATTTCTTTTTTCCATGTATATTTAAAACAATCCGCAAAGCGAAGAACTCACTTCAATTTATCGCTTTCCTGCATTAAAAGTAAAGAAAAATGTGTCAGCGTCACGTTCGACACGAGATTAGCTCGGGGGAAAATCCGACTTTGATGGGACGTCAAGAGTCGCGCACTCAAAAATGTGCCAAAGATGAACAGACCACCGCTCGCAGGAGAATCGTTTTCAAGTGGATATTTCAACGAGGGCGTATATACGACACTACTATTTTTTCTCGGCATTGAATTTCGAGTGAATAAGAGGTGATAAGATTCGGCCGTGATTGTAGGAGTTTTTACTAACGTCTTTTATACGTTGAGCTGATAAAGTGTAACTATGAACGAAATGATTTTTTTTATAATTTATGTTTCAACAAGTCGCGCATGAATAGTTTTGTGAGTCTCTAAGACTTTAGAATACATGACTGTAAGCTGTTTTTTCTCAGGAAATGCTACTCGAACCGACGAAAGAAATATAAAGATAAGGCTGCGGGTGCTTGAAAAACTGTCGCAGCAGTGCACATCTACTTAACGGTACATTCTGAAATACTGTACTCTTTTGTTTCTCTCACTGCGTATATTTACATGCCGCGAAAATACAGAAAACATTTCAACAAAAACATGCTTTAAACCTTTACGACTTCTTCGCCATAAGTGGAGAAAAAACTAAAAAAAACCCCTCGTCACCTACATCCATCCGAATCGCAGCGCGAATAAACGCGTCATATCAAACTGAAATCGAACCTACACTCCTCTTATCTACCTCTAATTCTCTAATCATCCCACGAGCCAATATATATCCACTTCCAATATCTCGCTTCGAAATCTCGAAAGAGCGACAGGAAATAGCCGCGAGCCAGCGTACATAAATTACGCCTCAGTCATGAATAAACATTTCGGCAAGCTGCGGCTCGGACGACGCGCGTGATTCGGCAGAATATCTAGGGCCTGTAAACGCGCCGCCAGACGCTCACGAGACCTGCACTATTACAGTACGCGCGCGAGGGGTTGCGGGAGCGCCGGGCAGGTCCCTGTGTTACCGACCGGCCGGATAAAGTCGGAGACGATCTTTTTGGTGGATATATATATGCAAGCGCGCGCGCGTTTGTATTTTTATAAGCAGAGCGCCGATGACAGCTGATGGTTGTTCAGAGTTCGTTTGTCGAAATTCGTTGCCATATGTAAATGTATAAAAGTGTGGAGTGGGAAGGGGTTTGAATGGTGCGCGATTTGGTTTTTAAAGTGCTGGAGTTGAGATAGTATAGAGTGGTTGCAGTATTGCTGAAATTTTGGTGGAGAAGTGGAAATTGGCGCGAGCGCGCGCACCGGAATTGGAATCAAATGGCCGTTGACCTGTCCGTCTGCTTTAAACAACTGAGCGACAATGGTAAGCTGCGGGAATAATAATTCAAGGTATATGGAGATTGATAATTGATATTAATTCTGAAACATTGGAGATGCAAATTAAGGTTTTCTAGCTTCGGATATGACTGTTTGAATATGTTTTCATCGTATTTACCTTATTAATAATTAATATTTTTGAAGTACGCGCTAGAGTGTAATTTCACGTAAACTGAAATATGCTGAGTCATCGGTGATGTGTATATCAGTGTACATATATATATATTCATACCGAAAAGATTCAGATCGAATGATTCCATGATTTTTTAATATAAATTAAAGGTATTTTTAATATACATTTATTTACATCACGTGGTTTTCTAGTATGAATAGTAATCAAAGCCAGAATTGCAAATTATTTATTTACAAATCTATAATCGCAACATCTTGCAGAAAAATTAAAATCACACATACTTATCAATAACAATTGTTATAAAGAACAATTGAATAATAAAATGATTCAACACTTAATTACCCAGGAATTCGCGGGCCATTACGCAACAGGCGTTTATTTGCACGGTGCCGCGCAGATACAGCTTTTTTTATCAAGCCAAGCTTACATATTTACAATTTGATACTCTCTCGGATAAGCCGGGGTGTAATTAAACGATCGTTTTCGCACGATAAGCCGACAATAAAATCAACTACGTGGACACCTTAATTTTCGATAATTCGGCGCGCCGCGAAATACTTTCGCCGCTTGAGTATACCTACACGGACGCGATACCGCGAAAACGGAAATAAATACAGTGGGAAAAAAGCTGGCTGATCGGGAAGTGAATATACATGTGTCTAGAGAGAAAGAGAGAGAGATAGATAAGATGACTAACGATGAATCAAGCCGAGAATACTCGGAAGTGTACAAAACCTGCGTTCAAGAGAGATGAGCCATTACGGTGCATTAAGACAAATTGATTATACTTATAGGTATAATGTTGCGAATCTCGCAATCGAAAAATTTTACGATTTTACTGACTCACGTGGTCTGTTAAATAAGCAGCGTTTGTTTTTCTTTAATAAATATAGATAAATAAAACATCATTTTTTATTTGGGTATTTTAATTAAATAAGTATGTGATTCTGAGGATAATTACTCAAAATTAGTGTAATAAAGTCTAGTCCATATTATAAATAAATCCAATTAGATGAATCTCATTTATTAATAGTAGTTTTTATAATTTATTTTAATTAATACAATTAATATAATAAATTCGAAATATTTAATAAATCTGATTAGTTAAATCAAACAAATAATTAATAAATAATATTTAAATACTGTTACAATTTATTGTTTAAATTAAGATAAGAATAAATTAATATATTATTCAATGTCCTTGTAACAATCAATAAAATATTTCCTCAATAATGATAATATATATTGGTTTATTTAGGGATTAGGAGATGCAAAAAATATCTTAAATAAATATCATTTGAATAAAAAGGTTTTTTATTGAATCAAAGCAATAATTAAGGCATATTTAAATTTACAATAATCATTTCTTGCAGTCTTGTAAATCGGTGAAAAAATTCATACTCATATCACTATAATTAGTCTGATTCAGTAAAAATTTTACAAAATTATTTCATATATATTTACAAAATATTTTAATTACAATGTGTTTATAAATCTCGCACTTTAGTTTTCAATTCTTACTAATTTTTCACAAAAGTATAAAGAATACGCCTTATAATACAGAAACTAAAGTTCAATTCGCAAACTTTCTAAAAACACATGCTATAGGAACATAAAATATCACTACGCGTTCAAAACTCATGAAGCCCCTGTACCACTGTCCGTCTAAGTCACTTCTTCTCGCGTCTCTCAAATTCACCAACTGCCCTTAGCAATTCATCACAATATTCTTATCAGTCAAGATTCTCCAAACTAAATCTAAAAATTGCTGCATACACTATACCCAAAGTTAACCTCCTGGTGCTACGTTCAAGGTCATGTGCATCTGGTGTGCCCTCTCGAAGGCTCGTTGTATCTGCCTAAGGCGTTCATTTTCCTCCCGCTGTAGTGCCCTTATCAGTCCCATTATCCTTAAGGCCTCGACTCTCAACTGATTCCGTCTGGACAAACGAGCCACATATTCCCTACGATGAGGCATGTTTCTTTCTTCCTGGATGCTCAGAGCCCCTCCACGCTATCCCAGTTTTTCTTCTTGCACGCACTGCCCCTCTATACCTGCTCGCGCTGGGCCGAAACTGACTATTTTTTGGAAAAATCGGCCTGCTGCTTGTCGTATAGATATAGTTCACTTTCTTCTCACAGTCTCTGGCTGATTGTCTACAAGCACGTTCTTCAAAAATTAATTGATACGCACTAGTACTCGTAACGGACTGTTTCTAAACGCTCTCGCAAGGTACACTCTCTTAAGTATATATCTGTCGAGTCGCCGATGCCCATGGTAAACTGCCGCAGTTCTAAGGCCCTTCTCTAATCCCCGCCGCATATTGCCCTGCATTTCCGGAAACTGTTGAGGTAGTGGTGGGGGAGAGTCAGCTTGCCTAACGCTCTCCGCACCCCCACTTTTCTTTCCCTCGCCCTCAAGCTGCTTACTATAGAGAGAAAATTCAGCGCCCCCTTCGACCACCACTGGAAAAACCGTTTACTCCCTGCCTTTGGCTTTACCACACCGAGAGAAAATTCTGGTTTATAATACCAGAAAGTTACTAGAAGGTATCGCGTTGCTTAAGTCCTCAACCCTAAATTGTTGTTACAGTAACAATACAATTTTTGGTAACGTTTACTAAACAAAAAAAATTAGTAGTATCAGAATTTTTAATTAAGGAGTGATTATTCTACTAGAAAAATATTGTAAGCTCACTTGATATTTTTGTGCAGAATATACTTTTAAAAAATATCAACGTTACTCTTTTTTCTAGTATAACTTACTATAATTAATACAAGTGCTACTATATTTATTATTAAATAGTATAATTTGCTATAATTTTAATTTTTATTGCTAGAATTTTTTTACTAGAGATTATGGTTTTTCTAACGCAGAGAATTTTTCTCAATGCAGCCTGCAACTTCTCTTAGAAATAAATATTTTTACATGCTTTTCCTACTATCAAGAAAAACTTCATTCTTCTCGGATATAATATCGGATCGAGTGCAGATTTACCTCCACACATAAAATTCGAATAAGCAATAAACACAAGGATAACTCCGCGTTACCACACTATCTATAGAGCTTACACATCCCACGAATAATCAATCTAAACATCGCTCGGAACTAATCGCCGACAACAACAACGCCAGCAAGACAATTAGCAATTGAAATCCACTCGAATCTACACGCTCCTTATCAGCGCCTCGTCAAAACACCTACGCAGTTGATCAATCTATTTCCGGCTTTTCCCCGTCGATGCAGCGCCGTAAACACATCCCAGCTCCAGCGCGCAAACAGACGCCTTATCACCGTGAATTCTTCGGAAAGGTGAAATTGCACAATGTAAAAAATAAAAGATGAAGACGACGAACGATGTACAGTTGTCTCTGGTTTGTTGCTGCCGCACGTGACTCAGGCTCGGCTTTTTTGTACACCGACGCGCGCGCGCGCGCGATTTGCATTAGGTGTATATACTCGCGTGATTCACATCTAATTGGACGTACGAGCGATGATATCATTTTGAGTTAGATTGTTGAGTTGGCCGCTGTTGCTTAATTCATTGTCAAACGGATCTTCGTGGGTGTGAAATTTGATTTTTGTTGGGCTGACGAAGATAAAAAAAAGATTGGCTGTATAGTCGATTGGAAATGAGGAAAAAGTACGTTTCGTAATTAAGCTGAAGGAAAACAGACTGAGTTATACAAGAAAAGTGTAAATGTTTTTTTAATACCGTTAATTTGCTGGTGTACTTAAGAATGGACAATAAATTGTTGCTTATTAGCCCGCGGACTCGTTAATGATATGGTGTGTTGGCAATTATCTATTATCTCTTTTATCATTTTATTCACTAATCCCGCATACATCACGTGCAATAAAAAGTCGCTAGAGCCATAAAAGTTTGCTAAATGTTGGTTTTGCAAAGTCGACTTTTTGATTGCGAAATCGGGCACTGCAAATCAGCCTAAAAATTTTATCATCGCCAAATCATTACTGCACGATGATATCGCAATTCAAACAGACCTTTATTGATAAAAAAAGACGGAATATTCGTTATTTTTAGAGCTTTGTTTATGTGTGAAAATAGAATGATCTCGAAATTTAAGAGAGAAAAAAAAAGAAGACGAGTGCTAATCTTTCGCCAATCTTTTTTTTTTTTACCGTCGCAAAAAAAGTTAAGTCATGGAAAATTTTATAGTTTAGTTGTAAATCATTTAAGAGCTTTTTTCTCTCATTTGTAAGTCGGTGTAACGGTTAAAAAAAATGCAACGTAATTTCTTCGTTTGCGGATGATTCACCCTTATATCAGTTCGCCACAGAATTTTAAAATGAACATTATTGAAGAAATAAATTTCATCCAACTCAGCAAAAAAAGGAATATTAATATTATTATAAATTTTTTGGAAACTTTATGATATTGTTTCATAAAGCGTAAAACTCCAGACAGACTCTAAAGATCCAAAAAAATACTAAACTTTTTAGGAAATTTTACTAGTTTTATAGTAAATTTCATTAAAAATATAGAAAGCTTTATTAAAAATCAACTAACTTATTTTAAGTATAGGCCACCAAAAGCATACATATATATCCTAAACCAATCAGCCATCAAAACCCTTTTCCATCCTCCCACACTCAAACTCCTCTCTTCCTCACTCCTCAGCTCTCAACTCGTCACCCCCGAAGCATTAGCATATCCAGTCGCGCCGGCTAAAAATTAAAGGCCGCGCTCAAAAAAGTGTAGGTATATACGCCGAGAGAGCCGGCTATTTCGATCATCGCGCGACTCTCGCGACACGCCGGTGCGAAAATGCGGCGGTGGCGGCGTCGATTGACGCGAGCCGAGGAGCGAGCTTCGCCGCTATTGCGCTCAAGCCTATATACTCAGTCGATTCTCAGCCGCGAAACTCGCCGCGTCGACTTTTTATTGTGTGGCATTCGCACTTGGCATGTGTAGCCTCCTCTGATTCGGTTTTTTATTAAGTTGGTATAAATAGTGAGTTGGAGATGGAAACGAGGTGTTGAATTGATGTGTGTGTGTAAGTGCGGTACTAATGCACTGCCGGGGCAATTTGCAGATTTTTCATTACTGGCAATGTAAGTGCGAGGAGAGAGAATTCAGTAGTTTTGCAGCGGTTCTGTATCGGAGCGGAAGAAGTGCTTGAGATAGTTTTGGGTTTTACCGTGACGATGTAAAAGTCAAGCCGGATACGATGTAGATGCACAAGACTTTGCGACTTTGTTTTCGGAGCAGTCGATACCCACGCTCCCATCCGATTTTTTCTCAATTCAAAACCGATAATACCTTCATCATCGATCCATCAACTAGCCTTTCAACTCCGCCGACCTAGATATCTCAGCTCCAAAATCAATCCCACCATCAACCCAAATCTTTTCGCGCTAAAGAAGAGTCAAGAGCCGTTTCAGCAATGGGCCGACCTCCGCGAGATATTTCGTTATCGCGCTCCGCCCACGCACAGCCGGCCGCCTCTAGCTGGCCCCACGGCAGGTGTACCTAAGCCAGCCGCACTTCGATTGTCACGCCGATCTAGTTAGCCGGTTCTCTCGCATCTCCCGCGCTCGAGAGCTAATTGCTGGGATTGAAATTTTTCGAAAAGTCAAGGCTGATTTTCGGACTGTGTGACGATCGGCGCCGATGATTAGATTACCGGTGCGCTAAGTCTTGCGCGGTCACGTGCGACTACTTCAGGACTCGATGGTTTTTCGGCTGCCGGCGAGCCTCAAGATCAGTGAATTATCACGGATATTCGTTAGAGTTGGCCAAGTGAGGAAGAAAAATGTACTGAGGAGGAAGGCGAGTGCGCGTGTGTATAGAGAGAAAAATCTGAAGTGACTTTTTAATTTATCGTTTCTTGGATTTTATGTAAGTGCGCTGTAATATGGCTGCCACGGAAGTCATCGTTTTCTTTCCACGTACGTAATTCGCAAAATTGATTTACTTTTAATTTATCATCACGGAAAGCTCGAAAATCCCGGCGATAATTTCTTTATTTATCGCCGGCCGTAAACACAAGCGTTATAGACGCTGTATTTTCAAAAAGCGCCGCCTAAAAATAGCCTTCCCCACAATAACCATTACACTTTTGCCCGCGGAATACGCGAAATAATTCATAATTTATTGTTCTCCAAGCCCAAGCCAAGCGTATCGCGACTTAAATATAGAATTCTTATTTTAAGCCATCGAGCTTAACAAGCGAGCCGAACCCTCTCGAAATCCAAAAACCAATGCCGCATCTCCATCCTCGCTGAAGAAAAAAAAGTCACGAAATCACCGATCGCTATAATCTCGAGCTCGCGCGCATCCGATAAACAGTAAAGAGCCGAGCGCAAAAGTGCCGAGTCACGCGAAATTTCCATTTGCCGGTGTGTGTGAGTCGCGCTGCGTGTGTATATATAGCCGAGGCGATAACGCCTGGGTATTGTGAGCGCGTTTGTTTGTCGGCCCTGGGTATGTATACATGCGCACACGGACGCGCGCACACACCTAGAGTCGGTAAAAGGAAAATCGAAGAGACGTCTTTTTACTATCGGAAACGAGCGATGAGTAAGAATCGCGCGAGCGCGTATTTCCCCTCTCTGTGAGTTATCTCTCTGCGATGGCTCACAGCACGTGGACGCGCCGTTTTTCTCTGGGTTATTGGAGAAAAAAGGCGGTTGAGGTTTTTCAGTGATTTTGTTTGGGTGATTTAATGGGTGTTGGAGGTGTTTGCGTAGTATTTAAATTGGGCGATTTTCGTTTTGCGTTTGGTGATGTGGGAGTTGATTCGATAAACAAGCAGCGGGTTTTGATAGATCGGCCTTACGGGAATACCGTTTATGACATAATTGACGAAATAATCGCGGTCGTTCACGCAAACAATATTTTTAACTGACCCAGAGCGTGACTCCTCGCTGAGTAATGCCAAAAATAAAAGTCGTTCAAAAATCAGCTGATCCTACTCCAATCTCAAATGCCACCCAACCAACAACCAAACCAATTACCCTTCCAAAACTTAAAAAAAACTAAAAGAAAAAACTATCGACTTCTCATACGCACGTGTAGCTGGCAACATCCGCGCGGAAATATGCACAACTCAAAAGCCAGCCTTTCTTGCATATATAGCAACTCACATAGGAGAGCACGGCCCGCGGGTCTCTCCTGCGAGCTTGCCGATAAGGCACGAACTCGCGCGACCTTAAACGTATATACGAGAGCGCGCGCGGATAAGCCGGCTCCATACGGTGCTTTTCTTATCAACTATCGCTCCCGCGACTCTATATAGGCGAGACACGAAAGTCATGTGTGCGCGCCCCGGCCTGATGACTCAGCGATGGAAATGACCGTGGGACTAGGTTTTCGAGGTTTGGGATTCAGGTTTTTCATTTTTTGCGGGAGCTGGTTTTTTGCGGTGAAGGGAGTTTGTTGAAAGCTTCGTGGAAGCTTTTTTTAGGTGGGTGAGTGGGGATAGGAAATATGAATTTTTATAGTAGAAGTTCTAAAAATAATGCAATCGAAATTCTGCTCTTATCACTTTTCGATACACATAAATACAATGCGACATTATGTATCCGCCGAGAGAGCGAATCAAGCAACCGAAAGAAAGCGAATATAGGACAGACGTATCACAACAAAATTCATCGCGCCTATACACTGTAATCACCCGCTGTCATTTTTCTTTTTTTAAAGCAACGCGCCTTATCAGCTCTATAATAATTGTTTACAACCTCCGCGAAATTGTCTTCGAAATTTCATAACAAACTTTTCGAGCACCGCGCGCTCTCTGGTCTATCCAGCTCGGCAGATTATTATTATCGTTCGGCAACATTAGTATTTCCAAGTACACTTGACGTGTTTACGAGCAGAGCCGAAGAACAATGCGCCGCCCGAGCCGATGGGTTAATTTATTGCCTGCGAGTATATAGTTTTTCTCGAACGACTGGATTGTTATCGGGGAAACGATTTTAGATAATGCCCCGAGCGATGATTTTCCTCGCTCCGAGCCGGCGACTCTGACTAAAAACTTTTGCAACGAGCCGTGTGTGATTCGGATTCAAGGGAAATTTGGGATTAATCTAATCAAAGTCGTTAAAAAAAACTATAGTGGTGCGATACGTCATTGCGAAAATAGTTGGGGCTACGAGAGTTTCGCGCGGATAATATAATAATATTTATCCGCTGGCAATTAACCAACGTAATCCAGATAGCGGAGAAAAAAAGCGACGCCGGATATTTTCGAAAGCCGCTTGATAAAAGCCCACTGCGCGCGCGAGCCTGCGATATTTCGTTATTATCTAACAGCATTTTTTCCAGAAGGAAAACGTCACGGAGATTATATTTGAAATTTCTTTTATTCCGTTATGAAGTTCAAGAGCTCGGCGGGAAAGAACGCGCATTAATTCACGATTCTTTTTTATCGTTTGGATTTCGGCTTATCTGGAATGTTATGTCAGATCGATCATCGAGTGTCAATGTTGTTAAAAATATATATGTGCGAAGCTTGGGGACAAAACACTTGCCAGTAGTTGCTAATTTTATCAAATTATGTGACCTGGATACTCGATTTATTGTGAAAAATAATGAATCGGTTATTATTTGGCAATAATCATAATTTTCGTATGAGCAAAAGGTATTTCGGAAACTTTCCACCGCACGCTCTTTTATGCGTCATAAAAAAGAGGCGAAATAATCGATCATATATTTTGTTTTATCGATAATTACATGTAATCTTCATTTCCACTTTAATAAGCAATAACGCCGCGATTAAAACTTATTTAAATCGATGAATCCATACGTTCGCAAAGGTCACCACCGAATCTCCTCGATTTAAACTCAAAAAACCCCGAAATTCGCGGACAGCTAAATAATTGACACTTCATTACACAACCTTCGTAAACTCCACCGCTCACCCATTATTCCAAACGACGCAGATAAAAAAAAAAAAACCTAATGAATTAATATATCTGCAGCTCGCGAGGATGGGCAAAAACAAGTCATCGAAACCTGACGCCGGTCACGTATCCCGCCTAGTTTGCTCTCTCGTTTTTTCTTCGCGGAACCAAACCGCTTATCGCGCTGTCGTAAGCTTTTCCGCGTTTAGACGAATGTAGGTGATGATGGTCACAGTTTCACCGAACTCCCTTTTACGCGGTTGTTTCTTCATTCGTCGGGGATTTTTATTCTTCTTGAGTTTCGATGTTTGTTGAGGCACTTTCTGATATGGATTTACTTGGTGAGGATTTTTTTTATTTCTTGTTAAATGAGGCCAGGGTATGTAAAATATGTTGATTTTCGTGCGTGGATTATATTGATAATTGAGTATAAGAAGTGCAGAATCATATGAAATTCGATGCTACACTCTCGCCTCCGCAATTAATTATTTGCAAGTAGGCATTTCTCCGTTCCAGTGCGTCATTATATTGTATCAGTTGCGGTAATGAGATTTCAGCGATCAATCCAGAAAGCTTCACGCATCTTCTTTATTGCTCGACTTTCTCCTGCATACACCTCTTATTATTACCAAAATTATCAATTTCTTTTTGTCCCTATGTTAATTAACTCTCATAATTAAAGAAACCGCGCGGAAAAACGTATATACCTGACCAGCAGCGCAGAAGTTCTTTATTGTCGGGCAAAGTGAAATTTCGCAATCCCATTCGTGAAGCAAACAAATACGTTTATATATTTATCAAATATTAAAAGGAAAAGTTGCGTTAAAAAATTGTGCAAGTCATGCATTAAATTTTTGTTTGCCTCGCGGAAAAGCCGAGTACACGATTTTTCTTGCACGATAAACCGTACACACAAGCATTCCGCATTTATGTTTGCAAACAGCCAACTACCAGACTGGAGATTTTCTTGTTTTTTTTTTCTTCTTCTTTATTGTTAAGGGAAAATTCGATTGGGATTTTTAAATAGCGAGAAGTTGATTAATCGATCGCACGCGGCGGCTTATTACGCCGTGATTTTGCGCTTTTTCCACGCGCGCGCTGGGCCCGCGATGCTTTGACGTTTAATTATGAATCGAGCGCTCTGATGTTCGTGTAAAGCTATTGATGTTATTAAAGATTTTACGATTCGGCCGGCTTATCGGCTCGGCGGAGGCTTAAGAATATTGTTTAAGGAAAGGAGGATTATGGTTATTTATTATTATTTTTTAGATAAATTTAAGTACAACCTCTACTCGAGATCTTAATAAGCTTTTTAATTAGTTTTAATCTGTTGCAAGGTTGATATTAGAAATTAAGCAACTTTATAGAATAAACACAAAAGTACCCATAAAAAATAATCTTTATCAACCAATTGATAAAACAAACCCCATCAATTAACCACCTAAAAATCTCTCCCCAAGAACCATCACACCAAACTAACCCCACCTCTTCTCTCTATGTTCCAGGTCTGTACGGTGGCGCGTCAGCGACGAGCGGTGCGACGGCCTCGCTGCCGGGCGCCAACAATGTGGTGCTGCCAGGTGCCGGAGCCGGTGCCACTGCGGGTGCCGGTGGTGCTGGCGGCCCGACGACGAGCTTGGGTGCCGTGACGGACGAGCGCATGGACGCCTCGAGCGACAGCGCGGTCAGCAGCATGGGCAGCGAGCGCGTGCCCTCGCTCAGCGACGGCGAGTGGATGGAGACGGGCTCGAACTCGAGCCATACCCAGGCTGACTCGCATTATTCCATGGATTATACTGGGTGAGTTGGATGCACTGAGATTATTGTGCGTTGGGCTTTTTTTTTATTTTTAAAAGATGTGTGGTAATAAAAAATTCGAGTTTTAAATAATTTTTTCGAGTGCACATTGATTTAACTCAAATGATCCAACAGTTTAAAAACATTTTGTTTCCTTTAAAAAAAATTTCATCAGAAAGAATACATACATTGTACCAGTCCATTTCAATCGGTAAACTTTCAATTCCACGTCTTTCAAAACCCCCTTCAACCTATCTTTAAAAAAATTCGATCACACCAACATTTTCTAAACTACAACTCTAAACTAAAACTTTATTTTCATTTACAGAAAATACCGCATGCCCTACGACTGCGGCTACTCTCTGCCTCCAGGCCGCCCTAACCAGCGCAGCTGCCAGCAGGCCGCCGCCGCGGCTGCAGCAGCCGAGCGCGGGGGCCTAGCCCCGGTCGCTCAGAAGAAGCACCACATGTTCGGCAAGCGCTGCTTCCAGGAGCAGGGCCCCATGCAGGCCGCAGCGACGGGCTCGCCGCTCGGCGGCGTCGCTGGTCACCATCCGGCTGCCACGACGCCCATCAAGTACGACTACGAGACGGCCCAGAGCGTGGCGGCCGCGGGACCGCCTGGACAGGCGTACTCGGGGCCGATCGAAGGGGCGGCTGGACCCCAGCCCGAGATGAAGTACAGCTGTAGTTTAGATTTCGCACGGCATCAGCCTGGTAAGTTGAGGAGCAGGGAATAGGTGTTTATGGAAAAGAGATAGAGAGGTTTTGTGATAGTGTGGATGTTTTTGCGTGGAATGTAATGGCAGTTTTGGTAACAACGCTATAGTGCGGTAAAGAAATTAGCAAAGGCGTTTTAACGATACTGTTATTTTGAGGTTTTCAAGTAATTTTTCGATTATTATAAAAATTAACTTTCCATGCAAAAACTTCTGCAACGTATAAAACCGTTCTAACAAACCAAAGTTAAAAAAAAAAAACTTGGCTGATCCTAGTATATTAAAACTAAATAATTTGATTGTCTTACAGGACGCACTCTTGAACACGTTCATCACAATCATACATACCATCTACCGCCAGAGAGCTCTGGATCATTGCAAAGACCGATCTCACGTGATAAGAAATGTAAGTCTGCTCACACCGATCCAACACACCAAAAAAAATCTACCATAAAACACAATCAGTACATTTCAATAACCATAATCTTATCATTACAGCTCGCAAGAGTGAGGGCGACGAACACCTGACGCGCGACGAAAAGCGCGCGCGTGCTCTGAACGTGCCGATCCCCGTAAGCGACATCATCAATCTTCCCATGGACGAGTTCAACGAGCGCCTGAGCAAGTACGACCTGAGCGAGGCCCAGCTCTCGCTCATCCGCGACATCAGGCGCCGCGGTAAGAATAAGGTAGCAGCTCAAAACTGCCGCAAGCGCAAGCTTGACCAGATAAACAGCCTCAGCGACGAGGTGAAGGAGATGCGCAACCGCAAGATGCGACTGCTCAGCGAGCGCAACTTCATGCTCCAGGAGGTGCAGCGCGTCAAGGAGAAGTTCGGTCAACTCTACCGGCATATCTTCCATGTGAGTTGACGTGTTGTGTTTAGCTTTTTATAAACTTTTGTTTAGAAAATTGATTAAAAAATTTAAACTTGGAAAAGCTAGCAGGAAAAAGAAACAAATAAAAATATTCTACTTTAGACTGTACTTTATATTAAATTTTTCAATTTTTCAATTTCAGTCGCTGCGTGATCCTGAAGGTCATCCCTACAACACGATGGAATACAGCCTGCAGCTGTCCGCCGACGGCAATGTCGTCTTGGTACCGCGCGGCAATCAAGCCAATGGCCACTACACGCGCTCGACGATGGACCCGTCGAAGAAGGCCGGCCCTGAAAACGGTCATCACCAGCACCATCACCAGGATCACAAGGAGTGAAGGAAGCAAAGCCCGCGAACGAGAGTCAAGCGGCTTTAGAGAGACAGTGCTGTAACAAAAAATAAAACAACAAGGACATCGCGTCCCGGCGCGTGCAAAGGGGAGGTGGACAACGCGCCGTTCATCTGTATATGTACAATAAAAATGAAAGCGGGGGGATGACGCGCCGAGCGCGACTCGCCGATAACGTGTGTAAATTTAGCTTGGACACGGCCAAGTAAAAACTCGGAATGAAGTCCACACAACACACAGACGCACACGCGATGTTCGAAGTGCATTAAAAATGGAAGATATAGGGATAAAGTGTAAACGCTGAAAAAGTAAGATATATTCATTGAATCCCATTGAATGGTTTGTCGAGACCATTTTGAGATTGAACGAAAAGGTTTTAGACAAGTTATGGCTCGATTTTAGTCTAAGAGACGATTTTTTAATAGTTTTATTTCTGGTGATCAAATAAATGATAAATAAAAACTTGTATTATACTTGGTTGATCCAGAAAATACTTATTTGATTTAAATAAATTTTTTTAATTTATAAATTATTGCGTCTCATACTCGTATGCAATTCGGACAGTATGTCTTTAGAATTATATTTAAAAAACATTTTTTGGATTCAATGAATATTTTTTTAGCGTAGATATATGTGAAAAAAAAGTAAAATGTGAACAACGAATATTTCTTTCGACGACCGCAAGATCTCAGGAATTTATATGTATGTGTGTTTGCATGTATACGAAAGGCCCTACTGTACTGTTAATCTGGCATTTTGTTTCTCGGTTACTTCAGTCGGGAATAGAAAGTTTTTTGATTTATTCGAAAAAGAATTTTGTTTTTTGTTAGTTATGAAATATAGATAGAGGAAAGAATATATTTGTTGTCAAGCGATTTGCGACGTTTTTACGTGTAATTATACGTATATACAATATGAGATGTATTACACATTTACGTCTTAATTTATAAAACAAAATAATATATGCAAACTTGCATGTGTTGTGTCGCAGAGCTTGCATTTAACCTAACGAAAATATATATATAAATAAATATATAAACAGAAAGAAGCAGAGTTCGATATAATACAAATAAAGTTTGTTCGATGCTGGGAGCGAAAATATTAAATAAAAATTATATAATAATAATTAAAAATAACGAAAAAGGTCTTGTGACTCTTTTTATTGTGTAATTTTTCTTGTATTTCATGTAAGATCGCTTCAGTTCCAATAAACTTTTAAAAAACTATTCTGTAAAGAACAAACCTATCGAGGCACTAACGTCTAATGCAATGTGTAATATAAATAAGATGTGCGAAGATTTAAGAAAAATTTCAATAAAAAACATGTGAATATTAATTATATTAATATTATAATAATTATTAATAAATAATTGCGAGATTCTGTACTGCTTAAAGATATGCATGTTCGGCGAGAGAGCGAGGATGATTATAAATATATATAAAAATGATGAGTGTTACAAAAAAAGTATAAAGGGCAGAGTATATTCGATTACCGCAATATTCTCGAACAAAAAAAAGGAATAAGCAGAAATATCTGTAAATGATATATAAAGTGATGGAGCATAAACATATTTTTTTAATATAAAAGTAAAAAACAGTCAAGAATGAGCGAGTGCATATGTGTGGAAGAATGAAGTAAAAATGAGCGATAGTTGAATTATAAAAAAAAAGAAAATAATAAAAATACAAGAAAGAACAAAAGACGTTCAGGTACTACTTCACATTTGCCTTTTTATGTATATATACCGAAGACGAAGAAACAAAATATGACGTAGTTAGCCCAATTTTTTCTACTGACACCGCACAGACACACATACACACAAATAGTAGATGCGAAAAACGGAATGTGTAAAAGAAAGGTGCGAGAGAAAGGACAAATGCGGCTTCCGAACGTTTATCTCTGGATGATTGTAATCGAAAAAAGGCAAAGATTAATGAAAAACATGTTCCCGTTTTTTCTAAGATTTAACGAAATAAACGATTATTATTATTACGATTTACTACTCTCGGGTGTAGGATGCCTTCTGCGATATTTTTGCGTATACTTTTAAACCGTAATAAAACTTGGCGTGCGGAGATCTCAATAAAAAATGTCTTTAACGTTTAAATATACGCGCAAAAAAATGTTCTTTCCTTTTTGTAAGTGTTTAAAGAATTGGAAACAAAATTGTACTATTACCGGCGACATTCGAATCGAGAGTTGTGTAAACGAAGCGTACAAATTCTCTTTCGATCTCCACCCGTCATTGGATTTCTATGTTGTATAGGCGAAAGTGAAATAAAAATTTCTGGGGAAAGTATTTCCTTGTGATGTAATTACTGCTTATCCTCTTCTAAGAATAAACAAATTATTGTGGTTATAAATATTACTTATAATTTTATTAGAATTTAAATTTACTTTATAATTACTCAAATAAATATTTCACTTTTAAATACGTATTTCTGAAACAAGTATGGTTTTCTATTAATAGAAAATACCTTTACAATTGTATTTATATTTGAAGTATAAATTATTTCTTAATTTATTCTTTTATAAATATTTAGGTAACAAAAATTAAAAAACTTATTGTGATTAAACTATGAATAAAAAGTAAAAAGTTAATGACTAATCCTAAAGGATACCATTTTGATATTTAAAATAAAATGTAGTGTTAGATACATCTCAACGTCTTTTATTGAACTACAAACATGTGTCGAGACAAATTTCATGCTCTTTGAGTTTTTTTATTTTTATATTATATATTATACACGACAATTTCGGTAAAACATTCCTTATCCGTGTAACTTTAATACAGCACTGTGCTTCCTCATTGAAGAAAGTCCAACAATTCATGTATATCAAGTGAATAGAAAACAGTCCAACAAATTAATATCTCACAGCACCATTACATGAAGTATATTCACGATTCAATACAACGAGCGCTTGCCTTTTTTAATTTTAATGAGAATTCTTTTTTTTTCTTAAACATTAAGAACAATGAAACTCAGCGATAACATGTGTGGTAAGCCAAATCCTGAAATCTTGCTCAGAAAAAGAATCAAGTACAATTTAATGAAAAAAAAATCTAAAACAATCTGCTCAACTTAATACAATAAATTATACCTTATTTCTTTTTTTGAGCAGCTCGGTGCATTTTATATCGTTGGCGCGATTCGCAAATGAATAAGATATGAAACTTATCAATATATAATATAGTTTAACGACAAAAACTTCATAGCATTTCATTATGCACACATCCTCATTAAATTCAACTTTGACATACAATAATCACCGAAATGCAACATTTTTACTTTCCTTTTGTCCTTTTTAATTTTGACATAATAAGTCAAGAAAAGAAAAAATTATTTGAATAATAATGAACAATAGATTTTTATCTAAGAACCATTCGACTATAAGAGCCTACGAACAATTAATATGAGTCGGACGAACATCGAGAAAACTACATTTAGCGAGGTCTTAACTTTTTATCGATCTAATATGAAATTATAAAAGATAAAGAATTTTTTTTTAAATTATATTTAAAACGTTACACTATTTTCGTATATTTCGCAATGTAGTGAAAAATACGAATGTTTCGGATATGTTAGAATATCACTCATAGTAGTTTAGTTTGCATGAAATTTGACTAATCAAATATATATTGCTTAAAATTTTTAAAAACTAAATGATTTGCACAAATTATATTTTTAAGCCTATTATTCATTTTACACGACCTGTTTTTTTTTTCAGATTGCACTCGATGTTGAAAACACTTTTTTCAGTCTAAGTAAATTGTTTAGAGAGCATTATACGTGATAAACTATTCATTTTATTACACTAACAACAGTAAACTGATAATATATATTATACTTTAGAAAATGAAAACTATAACAAAATTGCTCTTTATATAGACCTCCAAAAAATAAATCATTCAAAAATTGCACTATGCTTTCTTAAAATTTTAAGTACATTATGCATTGATGATTTATAAAATTAAAATATTTAAATTAATTAAGTGAATAACTATTCATTTTATAAAATTTAAGATTTACTTTTTTCTTTTAAATCAATTTTTCCATCTCAAAAACTTTAAAACACGATTGGAAAATTAAATGTAAGCTATTTTTGTTATATTCCTCATTTTCTTATTCATTCATTCTTACATTCTTTTATTCTTTTTATACTTCATTCAGTTCAATTGTAGTACTTGTGCGTTGTACCACTTATACAATAAAGGATAATTTAAAGAAACTTTAAAGAAAAAAAATTAGTAGATAACCAAAACCAATTTTTAAGTATTACAAAGTTATTTATAAAAGCAGTTTTAGTCTTGTGCGCTGAAGCAATAGCAGTGGCAGAAAATTAATGTCTTTCATTATTAACCATTTATTTTATAACTGGGTTAATTTTTCGTAAAATTGTATGGATGTAAACTAATCATGTATACTACTTTGCAAATAATAATACATAAATTTGATATTCCTAATTTTTGATGAATTAAAAAATTTTATTTCAATGTAGAAAAATTTTGTCTACAAAAGAATTTTATTTTAATTTTACCAATATTTTAACTTTTTGCACATTTATATATAATTCTTGAATTTTTCTTTGCAGTTAATAGATTCAATATTTACTTTTCATAGTTTTCTTATTTATTATGTTGTATAAACTTATATTCAATATATTTTCATTAAACATATAAAAAGTTACTGGAATAAACAAAATTATTAAAGTATTATTATTAACATTTACAAATTTTTCTACAATGAAATATTAAAGTCACTAAAAGTTTTTAAATATTCAAAAGCTTTATTAAAAATGAATTTTCAGAAGCAAAAAATATTTCAAAAAACCCTTATTAGAAATACAAACATTACCTCGACAACCTTTCGCATATTTTCAAAACGACATGTATTTTATAAATACAAAGTGGCACATACGAAAAAACAGGCTTAGATCGAGTTTATACAACAGTAGATGTTTCTGATGTGTGACTAGAATCATTTACTTTTCTGCCTTTTTTTACTTTTATCGCAAGATTGCACGATGTGCGATTTTCTCTTTCTATCACAAAAGAATTGTTTGAATATCCTCATCGCAGCATAAGTTTCTCCGTAACACTTCAAAAATCTTTCTTATTTATGAAGAGATTGTAACATTACATGGAAAATTAATTTATCACAAAATTTTCAGAAAATATTAAAGTAAAAAAGAAATATTATATAAAATGTAGTCTTAAGTTATTACACTAAAGAAAAGAATCTAATTAAGTGTTATTAAATAATCGCTCTAACCTTGTTATAAAAAGACAATACAAATTTGATATAAAGTTTCAAAAATATCAGTAATGGAGGATTTATAAAAATCTATTCTTAAATTTAGATTTTGTAATAATTAAAATCAAAATATTTTCTGACATGTATGTAATATTACAATCCTTTCAATTTCAAAACAAATATCTTTCGTTACTAACGCTCCTGAACGCCATTCACAAAGTCATTAACTAACGGGCTGTTTGAAAAAATCCTTAAACGCTATATATGCATCTGCTAATAAGCATTTGCCTTATACCCTTATTGCGCGCATTTCTTTTTGGCCATTGGATTAATCCGTCTTATTACGTTCAAGTTTACCGATGCAGGCTATCGTATAGCCTTCATTTTTTAGACAAAACACTCGAAGGGTGGGGAGATGAGAAGAAGCTGTGTGCTTGGTCCTATTCCTTGGTATGACCAAGTATCGATGAGTTTCATGTGACCTTCTTCTTCGTTGGCTTCTTGCTGCGTGGCAGCGTCGCAAAGCTCGAAATCTAAAAGTAAAATTGAACAATATAAGTATCGTCTTTTCAAAGTAATCTTTACATTATTTGTTTTTAAACACGCTAAGCTTATA
Organism: Eupelmus urozonus; assembly: GCA_900480035.1. Taxonomy (NCBI): domain Eukaryota; kingdom Metazoa; phylum Arthropoda; class Insecta; order Hymenoptera; family Eupelmidae; genus Eupelmus; species Eupelmus urozonus. Next base: position 46,748 of record UELX01000801.1, read on the forward strand.
ACTAAATCAATATATATATTATTTTATCTGTTTTAATAAAACTCTTCTATGTGTTAGAAAGTTAATGTAAATAAAGTCATAAATCTAAAATCAGATTACTCTGAATCTACTTGAACATAAGTTATACATAAAACACAAATTAATATTATTCTAATTTTTATAAAACTTCTAAGTAACGTATAATTTATGTTTGTATAATAGTTTTTATAATTGTAAGTAAAAAATACAGGGAATCAAAAGTTAATCTAAATTTAAATATTAACTAGAACTAATGTCTTTAGATTAAACAACACGCTCGTCGTTAGATTAAACTGCAACGGAAAACGCATTAGTTACGTATGCCAGCACACTATAAACAATTCATACTGTTCGTTTCGGAATCGTCCTCACTGTCCTTTTTTCAGGCATCAACAACAACGACAACAAAGAAGGAAGGAAATAAGGATAAGGTTAGACAAGAATTTGATTTTTAAACAACAGTTTCTTCCTTTCGAATCTTTTCCTTGTTATTTTCTTGATCCCTCGACTCGTTTGGAGCTGCAACATCACAATCTAGGCTGTCGGATCTTAGACTCACATAAGTATCTTCATCTTTTTTATTTAACAAAACATTAGTAACATCAACATTTTCGTAACTCCCTGATCTGGATTCCGATTTGTCTGAACCTATTGACTTTACATCCTCATCTTTGTCTTTATGAAATGCATTATGAAAGATATTCTTGGGTATAGTCAGAAGTTTACTGAAACTCTCCCTTGCCGCTGTTTTCGCGTTTGACTTTTTCCTACGCTTCACCGGCTCCTCGCTGTTAGTGAAACTCTTAACAGTACCTGTCTTAATTACCAAGGTCGCTTTTAAAGGCTTCTCTTCTTCTTCTTCTTCGTCCTCATGCTCTTTCGCCGTTTCAGGAGCCTTAGGAGCTGGTTTTTTATTATACTTGCCAGCACGATCAGAACCGCTGCAGTGTATGCTAGAATCTGAATTACTTCTAGAGATGCTTGGACTTGTCTTGATTTCCAGAGTATTAGAAGTTTTTTCAATAATTGTAACACCAGAATCACTCGATAAGCTGTCTAGTTGACTGAGGTCCTCTTGGGATGAAGCTATTGAGGCTACAGTTTTGTTTGCACATTCTAGAAGTTCTTTCAGCTCATCTAGCTTATCAGAGCACATTTCATTATTGATTTTCTCAGAATCAATTATAATTTTACTATCTTGAGGCTCTGAAGAAGAATCAGTAGGCACTTCTTCTACCTTAATTGTAATCACTGAGTTTAAAGTAATTTCTGATGTTTTATTCTCCTCTTTTACCTCAGTAAGTTCAGCTTTAAGAGTGGAACTGTCATCATCGGAATCACTTAGATTTTGGTTTTGCTGGATCATTTTAATGTAATCTTTATGCTGGGAAAGAAAGGAGAGAAGTTCAAGTGTTTGCATTGGAGTAAGGGAGGATAGAGGATTCACAATGGGAAGTTGTTCGCTGTTTTCTATGAGATCTTCCTCTTCTAGCAATTCTTCGACCTTCAAAGTTCCATCAAAATCACATGTTTTAAAAAGTAAATAAATTATCGGTAAAAAAGTATGTCATCCTAAATTATTAATTAATTTAAAAAAAAAAAAAGAAAAAGAAATAAAATTCTAAATAACTTTATTAAACGATCGGAGAAATGTAATAATACTGTACCTCGGGTGATTTCTTCGTGGTCGATCTGGGCTTCGTGCGATTCCTGGCACCTACACTTGCCGTCCTTACCAGGTGCTGGCTGTGATCACTGGCGATGGACGATCTCTGTGACTGCAACGCCTCACCACTGCTGTAGCCGCTCGATATATCATCCGACGATTTAATATTTCTGTAAATTTAATTTCGCAGTTAATTAAGCAGTTTTGCGCTTGTTCATGCTATTATTAGTTTTATTTTGACGATTGATTTTAAAAAGTAATTTTTTTTTACATTTTATATCAAAAGTATACTATTTTTATTAGAAGATATGACCTTGAGAGTAATTATAAATGTTTCAACAAAAATATAAAAATCAGAATACTCACGTTAAACTACCTACAGGCTCTCTAGACCTCGATTGTCGCACGTCGACGTCTACCTCGGTAAAGTACATCTCCATTCGATTGCTACTCGACTGAGTTCTTCGGGGACTATAACCCCGTCTTCCTCGGTTCTCCCTCCGACGAGGCTCTGCAAGGTCATTGTTACAATATTAGATTCGGTAAAATATTTAGAATAATACTTAATAATTGTAAGAAATTTTGATAATTTTCTAGTAAAACGACCTTGTAAAAATGATTCCCAACAAATTCCCTGTACAGGATATTTATACAATCAAAAAAATAAATTTTTCTTAAAGCTTCATACCGTCCAGATCAACCTCGTCCGGCGAATGTTCGGTATTGCGATTTTCATCCTCCTTCTCGCCCGTGAGATCGCTCAGACTATAGCTCTTTCGTAGCTGCTGCACCAAACCGCCGCCTCCCTGTGAAAATTTTACACATCAAAAATATTGCCTTTTCCATTTTTTCTAAAATTTCCTTACTTAAATGTCAATTACTTATGTAATCAACAGATATATATCTTCCCTGGTAGAAATATAAAATTTTGCTCAATAGAATCATTCAAATGTAAAAATTAATTGACGGATCTGCAATCGAGTTATTAGCTGGTGTTTTTGAACTGTATAAAAACTAGCGCAGAACTAGCTAAAATTTCCACAAGAATTTATAGGTTTAAATTAAATGTTTATAATATACCAGAGAAATAACTATTAATTCTTAAATCCTATGATTCTTTTTAATATATTTATACTTATTAGAAGACCATTTTAATTTAAAAAAAAAACATTACATTCACAGTCTTTAATTCAAATTTCTTATTACAGTCTAAAAAATGTAATTTTTATACCGTTTAAAAGTTGAGTTTGAAGGTCGTTTGTCTACTCTAATATCGAGGAACAACATATAGAACAAAATTTTGAAAATACATTCATGCAAAAAATTGAAAGAACAAATTATATGTTAAAAGTATGGTGGGTGTGATAAACTAAAAAGAAAAAAAGTAAAAGCTTACCAACAAAAAAAGTTAATGTGTTATCGGCCTTCACCAGTGCTGAGCCTCTAATTCTTCGAGCTTCTTTATTTTTTTATGTGTAAGTGTTTTTACATCCTCTGCATATAGTCAGCGTTAACTTAGTTTTTAATTTCTTAAGCGCATTTAATACCAAATAATTTTAATAATTAGTTAAAGCCAATTAATAGTTTCTTTTTTGAATATTTATCAAGACAACTTAATGAATTAAACATTTTATTGAAACAAAAATGATTTTAATAATGGATTGAATTACTTTTTTTAATTAATAGCTTTTTGATTAATTTTGCTAAATGCCAAAATAAGTAGTAATGGTAGTACTTGGATTACTAGGAACAGAAGCATTTGGGTAGTGGCAAAGTGAAATTAGGCGTATACAAAATTAATAAAATGCTTTTTATTTATCAGCAATACGAAGAAAATTTTCATAGTAAATATTTTAATAATAATAAAAGGAGAACTTAAGGAAGCAAGAATCTTTGGACTTCTCCTCTCGTAATATAAAAGACGTCCTTAATTAACATTTTTTATGATGTATTCGATGAAATAATAAGACGTACAAATAAACACCTAAAACCTAAACTTATTACTAGATATTTTTTTCTTTTTCTCTCTATGGAAGTTGCTCGCCTTTTTTCTAACTAAGTGGCATTAACAAAATCTGATTATTATTTTCTTAAATATTCAACTTTTTGTTAAAGCACTTTTATCACAACTTTACTTTTTATCTCTTTATCGCTTGTGTGATATAAGGCACACTTGTGGCACTACGTATGAAGGTTGTTTTTTTTTTTATTTTTTTAAACAATTTATAGGGCATTTCTCACTCAACACACTGTCCGGCTCTCGAAAGCCTTAAATCTAGTTTACATAATTTTTCTGTTCAATAATGAAGGTTTGTAGAATTTTTATAACTTATATAACTGAATTATACAATATTTTTATTGATCTAATTTGAAAAAAATCTATGCATTATACTTTCTTAATTTTTTACACGTTTTTTTTTATTATTATTATTTTTTTTTATTATTAATATTACCAAAAAAATGTTACTATTATTATCATTATTATGGAAAAAATAAAGAAAAATACTTCATTATTGAGTTGAAGGTATATGATTTACCTAAACTAATTTTCTAACTCTCACCATTGTTCTATTTTAGAATTACTTATTAATAGGTTCGACTAGTTTATTAAAATGTATGTCAGTGACGAAAAAATAATGTATTAACCAGATGAGAGAATCGTTGTAAACACAATGCTGCTTTTTACTGTTATGTTAAAAAAACTGACATTCACATTATTCTGTTAATTTTCTCTTTTCTTGATCATCGATTTTACAAATTCAGTCTTTTATATGTCTGCTTATACTCGGAAGTACACTGTTTTTACTGCTATATTTCAACATAAGTATACTGCAAATATGTAAAAAAAACTATTTAGTACTGAAAAAATTCATAAACCTAATTAGAGATATGCATCGTTTGCATTTTTAAACAATTTATATTTACTACTAGATTTCTCTTTCATCAACATCCAGCACAAAAATATTTTCCAAATTTTTATTTTCCAATTAATTTACTTGTTCATTTTAGGAAGTTCAAAAAATGTAAAATTCAGATACAACATTGGTAATATGCGAATAAAAATTGATATTATCAGTTATTTTATATATAATTATCAAAATTAAAAATCGTTTTTCTACATGGTTTAAATAACTTTATTCTGATGTATGAAAATCCAACAAAGAAAAACAATTTTTTAATCTTTTTTTTTATTCTTGTATTTCCCTTTGTTTTATAGACTTTAACTTTTTGAATGAAAGAATCATGAATTACTAAAATATGTTTTAAATATTTGTAAAAAAATCTTATCTAGTTCTTTTATATTTGTGCTAGTTTTAATTTTTAATGTTGTTTTACAAAACGAAGAGTAATAGAAAAATTGTGCTTCTGAAGTAATTATAGAAAAATTTATTCTTATTTTTATTGAATCTTAGTACAGATAATAGCACCACTTTTTCATTTAAAGGCACAAGTGCGCAGGATAAATTTTACGTTTAATTTAGATAGAGACAGTGTTCAAATAGCGTTTATACAATTGTAAAACTTATTATCATACTATTTGAAGTCTTTTTTGAAGTATTTTTTATTTTTATTTGTTTGGAAAATGAGTTACCGACGTTCACGATATTTTTTGACTGTTTTACCTACGCTCACGTTTTTACTTTGTTTATTAACATAATCTTCAAAATAGACAAGATATGATTTTCAATAGAAGTACTGTGAAGAACAAAAACTATTACGGTAAAAACGGAATTTGATGCGAATCTCAATCTCCGAATTTTCAAACGCTGGTATATAACAAATATATCAGCGAGAAAAATCAATTTTACCGCGTAACATTGAAATCAGCGTCTTGTTCAGATCAAAATATAAAAAAAAAAATCGGTCAGTCATTAATCACCGTCGTGTCAAACAGCTTAAAAACCGCCGGTAAAACAGAGCCAAAAACAGAACCCCCTTAATCCTAGTCGCTAATGTCCGAATCGTCAATCCGGGCGCTCTGTCCGCGAGTCCTCGGCTTCCTGCGCGTAACCGAGTCCTCTCTGCGCTTCTTCTCCTTTTTCGGCAGCACCTCGGGCTTCTTAAAATCCAGTATCTCGACGCTCTCGGTAGTCGTCTCCATTGCAGACTGGATCATGTCCATCTCGAGGTCCTCGTAGAAATTGGAGTTGTCCCCGCTGCTGTTGAGCTCCTCGACCTTCCAGCTGCGAGCCTCGAGTCTGGCCTCGACCACCACGTCCTCGCTCTTAGTGCGCCTTCGCGCCCTTCGGCGCTGCTCCTGCTCCTGCTCCTGCTGCTGCTGCTGCTGGGCCCTCCTCGTTGTTATCCCGTCCGTCTCCGAGCGCGAGGGCGAGGTTCTGCGGTTGGCTAAGCTGGAAATCGCCGGGTCTGATTGGCTGGCGGCCAGTGAACCACTCGGTACGACATTCGGGAGATTCTGATGTTGGTTTTTTTAGGTTGTTGGTTTTTTTTTTTTTTTATTTTAGTTTTCGCGAGTGGTTATGGCGCAGGTTGTCGTTTTTTTTGTTTGTTTCGGTTTGGTTTGGTTTTTGATTTGTTTGTTTGTAATTTTTTTTTTAATGAGAGACGCACGATGCGTGGCACACACAATACAATCACGTGCAGGTGACGGCGATGGCGAAGATGGTTTTTTTGACAAACAAAAACAAAAAAAAGGAAAAGGCAAAGTGATTAGTGAGACAAGCGAGATGCGATTAAAAGGGTTGGTTTGTTTTAATTTTAGGGAGTTATGTTTTTAATGATTAATATGTATTATTTTAGTTTTTGCGAGCTTTTACGGTTTTAACTGACTGTTAATTTTATACTATTTTACATTTTATACATGTATTAGAAATCACTGGGAGGCTTGCATACTTTTAATCTATATTTATAAGTGGAATATTTGGTTAAATTTTGCGAAACGTTACTCAGTTCATGAATAAAAACCATTTAGAAAATGAATAATGAAATAAAAAATCTTTTGATAATCTAATACACAATAAAAAACTATTTTGAAATAAGATTAACTTTTTGCATGAACGAAAATCTTTCTCTTTGTACTTTAAATTTAAAAAATAAACTTTCACTTTTTATAGTTAATATTTACTTAATCAAACGGTTATAAGTATACCACCGTGATAAAGTGTATAACATAAGTGCTGCAGTAACCAGTGAAAAAGTAAACATAGTTGTTATAAAAGTGAATATTAACTTAGCTAACATGTGAATTTCCTTCATAAAACTTTATAATTTTACAATGTTTTCACAGCGAGGCGAAAAGTGAAAAGTTTACTTTTCTATATTTAAATAGTAAAACAAATTTTTCAATACACCAAAGACTTAAGAAAATATTCCACCGTTAAAACATAAAATCAAAACGACAAAATAAAAAACAAAGAAAAGCTCGTACAAACTCAACAAAAAAAATGGTCAACGAATGGTGTTACAATAAATAGTGACTCGTGTATCTTGTTAAAAAAATAAAAGGAGGAGAGAGTGTCCTTTAGAGTATTGTGAAAATACCTTAATGGCGGTCTGCATGAGGACGGTAGTGGCATAGTTAACCCCTTTGGTGCCAAGCTGGAGTACGGCTGTGTATCCCTGTTCGGTGGCTCGGGCTAGGGCGTCATCGATCTCGGCCTCGCGCCGGCACAGGGCCGGATGGACGAAGCGCCGGTATAGGATGCTGGAGCCTTTCGTGGCGGGGCTTAAGAGCCACAGCACCAGGATTATCTTGATCTCGTAGTAGAACGGGAACCTAAGGATTAGATATTGTGTGTTGGTTAAAATATTGTCTTTAGAAGAGTGAATTAAATTTTTTTTCTAAGTTATTGGACATTGAAAAAGTGTTGATAAGGTGTTAATCTTTTTCTGATAGATATTTTCATTTTTAATCGACATCAAAAAAGAGGATTCGATTTTCAATTCGAAAAGCTTAAAATTTTAATTTGAATAAAAAAACTTACTGCTCCAGATCAGATTTTAACATCTACAAACAAAAATCTTCCAATTAACCACTTTAATGTAATTATTTGTAATAATAAAATAGATCGAAATAAAATCAGACCAAATTAGTCTAACAACGTTCCGCAAGCCAACTTTAATTTAACCCTACAAAACGAACAGTATTCTCTAAACACTCATCCCACCTTCAAAAAATATTATCAAAAGCAAATGTTGAACCAGTTTCGGAGCAGCCCTCGCTTAATTTCGTAATAAAGTAAATCACGCTCTATTCCAGAGTGGCTCCCCGGGCTAAATTACATACGCCGAGGAATTTATTTTCGGAGCTCTTAAAAGATCGGAAATTCGGAAAAGTGAACGACCGGTCAAAAATTCATGAAGCCCTGGGCTCGGCCGCCCAAGCTCGCACTGTAATCTGAGAAAGTAAAGAGACGCGCGGCAGCTAACGCGCTGCACCGAGCGAGAGAGAGAGAAAGAGAATTTCGGAGCAGACCGGGACTGCGGCAGCGCCAGAAATGAAGAGGCCAAATTTCGCGAGACAGGGAAAGACGGAATTCAGAGAGATTTCATTTGAAAACCAAATTTATCGTGATTGACAATGCGGAAGGCTGGTGTATAAGGGATTAAAGTAGATCTTTTAGGTTTTGGGTTTGGTGAATTGCGTTTTTGGGAGAAAATTTTCAATTTTGTTTTTATAGTGTTAGAAAATATGTTGATATAAGCATTTTTAAATAAACTTTAGACAATAATAAAGAATAGTGCTTTTAACAAAAACTTATTTTTATCGATAAACAAAATAATTGATAGCAAAGATTAATTTATGTAATATCTTTAACTCAATACTTTAAGAGTGAATTACGATTAAAAAAATTCTTCGATAACGAAAAGTACTAGAAATTCTCTTTCAAGGTTTCAAAAACAAAATCATTGATGCAATGAAATAAAGAAACGAACTTTTGGTGAGTATAACGAGCAATGGAATAATAAAACGATTCTTGAAAGAGGCAAATCTTGGAAACTACAGGAACGAGCTAGTTCAAACTCGTCTGAAATTAGACATTCAAGCAGTTGCCGTTTATTACCAGCTGAGATTTGGATTCACGCTGTTTATGGTACATCAACTGTTCTTTTCTTTTCGAAATAAGAAACACTGGCTTTTATTGCCAATTAAAATTAATCACAGTTTTATTGCTCGAAGTAAAAACTTTAGGTTTTTTTCTTGTTTTGATTCAGTTTTTATTTATGGACATGATGAGTTTTGGAACGATGAATCTAAATTTAAACGAGAATGTGGTCCAACTCATGACGCTGGAGTAAGCCTAAATTTTTTTTAAGAGATTCTACGTAGCAAATGGTTTAGATTTAGTAGTACTTTCTTTGACTCAATTAATTTCGTTCAAATTTTTAGTTTAATATGAAGTTAAAAAATGAAAATATTTTCTTAAACAACATATCCTTTTACTGTTGTTATTCGACAAAACAACTGACTTAATTAAACATGTCTTGAATTTCTGCAGACATAAATCAACCTTAAAAAATCTAAAAAGTCTTACCAAAAACTGAAAAAGACGTCGGTGAAGGTTTCGGCGCACGTGAAAAGCGCGAACACAATCCAGTACATCATCCATTTGACCTAAAAAAAATTATACATTAATCAAACATCTCAATAAACTCACCCCAACCCCCCACAAAATAATAAACAATAAACAACCAATCATCTTAAAAACTCACATATTCCTTGACGTTCTTCGTCCTGACGGCCTTGTAGGAGGCGTAGGCCGGATAGAGGGTGCCGAAGACGAGTCTAAAAATCGGATAAGTCAGCACGTAAGTAAAAGCCTTAGGCATCAACAGAGTCAGAAAAAGAGCGAAGAGTCCGACGTTCTCTAGGGTGAGCCTGATGGGGAGACGCTCGAGGGAATCGCGGGCCCAGAGCATCGACTTGCGAGCCAGGGCGCCGCTTATGGACACGGTGCGCTTGGCCACGAGGCTGGCCTCCGAGTCCAGGAGCTCGCAGCTGTTACACTCGAGCAGCTCGGCGAAGCGGCCCGGGGACCAGCTGAACTCCTGGTCGCTGCTGCTGCTCGCCAGGCGCGCCGACATTTCGCTAAGCGGGCTGAAGGAGTGAGCGGGTGGAGTGAGATTAGAATTGGTGGTGTTGGGTTTGCTGCGAGTTGCTTTGAATTTTTTAGGGCTGAAGTAAATGAGTTATTAGTTGTTGCTGTGGTCTAAAGAAAAATATTTAAAGACTGTCAGGAATATGTTTTGCGATTTTGTGTAAATACTTTTCTGTAGATTGAAGCAATGACTAATAGACTAAATTTCTTTGCGTAAAGATGGAGTAACCTAATTTTTTATGTTATATTAAGATTTTTAATCATTGCAACTGTATCTCAATATTTCTGAATATTGAAAAAGCAGCAAACCCAACACTTCTATTGTAAGATTATGAATAAAGTCGATTTAACAGAGTAACGCTATTATTTAAAACTGCCAACTAAATGTTAACATTTTCTAACCTAAATTTTAACCATCCTATCACATTTAAAAATCATCGATACAACCATAAAAATTATATCAAATCAAAACCAATCATCAATAGAATTCACCCTCTCAAACTTAAACAAAATCCCCTCTAATTAACCCAGCTTAAATCACTTCCAACAAATCCAAAACCCAAAAAAAAACCCTTTTAAATCGACCTCACCCAATCAATCCACCGAGCCGTTTTACCTTAAATTCTCCTCAGCTTCGACCTCGGCGAGCTTCCGCGTCATTCAACGATTCGGGCAGATAGCAGCCGGCGAAAAATAATCGCCAACTGCATGGCTGCACGCGTCGCTCCCCTTCGCTGTTTCGACCGCGCGCTCGCGCGCGCACGGCAGACAAATCGGACAACACAGCGCGCTGCTCTTCTATTTCGCAGCGGCGATTGTCGGCTAACTAGCCTCGCTTTTCATCGACAGCAGAGTAACGGCTGCGAAGAATTTTTCGTATTGTCGACGGGGCTGAGCTTGCGAAGCTGCGCAGCCGCTATGGAAAGAGGTGCTGATAAGATTGGTGACTTTTTGGAGATTCGGTAGTTTTCTATATAACGCCTGATGTGTGTATGTAGAAAATTAGATTATTTTTTTTTTTTAAGCTAAGCTAGATCGGATTCTTGGAACTTTTCTCAACATTTGTAAATTTTGGTAGTATGATAGAAAGGAGGTCGAGTCAATTTAAAGAAATTCAGTTTTAATTCTGAGATTTTTAACAATAACCACTGAATTTAATTGCAGATTTAGAAATGTGTGATATATGAAAGATACTTGGAAACGTTTATTACAATTACTTTTAAATACTTTAATCAGTGAAAATAGGTTAATGACGTTCACCATTCACATGACGTGTATTAATTTACAAAAAATACCAAAGAATATGAGTCATCTCGATAATTACAAAATATTTAATCAACATTTTACAACTGTCAGAAAAAAATTAAAAAAAAACTATTCAATCGACAATTTTAATCAACAAGACAGCATTCAAACGAGAATAGCGCAATTCTCAGCGCCATAAAACCGCTTGATGCAACAGTAAACTCAGCTCCAATCAAACACACAACACCGGACGAGATTTATGAGCCTATATACAACTCCGATTTAAAACTGCACGCATGAAAGCTTACCAAACAAGTGTACCCGCACCGCTCGCACAAACACCCAAACCACCGCCACTCGAATCTCCAACCCAACAATTAAAAACCATCCACTAATCGAAAAATCGAACACCCCGCTCGCAAGCTCCTCAGACCGGAGAGAGGAGCTTTCGCGATCTTTCGCTGCGAGCCTCCAGCGGAGCACTGAGCTCGGCTGGCTCTCGGCTCTCTCTCTATTTTCGCGCCGCGGCACGAAAGAGCCTGTTGCAACGCGCGGAGAGAGAGAGCCGTGCGAGCTTTGGCCGGCGAAAAGCTTTCGGCAGCCTCTAAAAACGGGTCAGCGTCGCCCGCGCGGCTTCTTGACCCCGTTTGTTTTTCTTTCGCGCCTTCCGATATCGAAATCATGGCGTTTGGGAGGAGCGCCTGGCTTGCTTTTTGGGAGCGAGTTTGTGTAGAGAGAGAGTCGAAGGTTGGAGAGTCTTTTTTTTGGGATGGTGGTTTATGGTCTAAGTTTGGAATAGGGGGATTTGGAATGGCGTTTGGATTTGAAATGTTGTGATTGTAAACACGGCGAGGCGGCTTGGTGAAGTGTAATCACGATTATGTTTGAACTGCGGTGTTGTTTAAAGTTTTGGAATTCATTAGCGTACTAATTGTTTTAAATTTACGTTTTAGTGAATGTAAACTGAATACCTGAAGCGTTCGTTTAAAGAATAAATTAATTGTAAACTTTTATTTTCTTTTTTAATATTTAGAATAATTCTTAAAAAATATTATTTGGATTGAATATTTAATTTAATTCGAAAAATCTATACTATTATTTAAAATTTTAAATATTAGTATAATTGCTGTAATGAAATGTAATTGAAGTGAATAATAAAAAAATATTTACAAGAAATAATATATTTAATATAACGTTTCCAATTTGCTTATGTATAATTATAGCTCGTGAGAATGCAAAGAAAAATTTTTATTTCCTGTTCTCTACGTTTTACTCTTCTTTGAAATTTATGAAACACTTTTTTGTACATTTTTTTCTATGTATTTCCTGTTTTAAAATTCCTCGAAGATTATTCGTATATTTAAAAAAATGCTATATTCATCGAAATTTGTCCGAAAACAACAACACTTCTACTATACCTTAACAATAAAATTAAAAATGTAAACAGTGTATTATTATATATCCTCTAAACAAAAATTTGAAATGTTAAAAACTAATCATCACGTCTTTTCCTTCGTTAATTTAGACTTTCCCCAAATAACAATAAAACTATTCCCAACCTGCACCTCAAACACAAAATGAAAATTCTCGTTCTCCCCACTCTCCACCAATATCACAAAACCTTACCACGAAAAATATCACAACCGCAAAAAAAAAACGCTTTTACCTGCCGCAGAGCCAAACCGGAGCAGGACGAGGCGCGCTGGTCGACTGACGGGCGCGACCGTTCGCTCGTTGTCTAGCCGGTGCGCGCAAGGAGCGGGAGGATTGCGTCGTACAGGTAATTCGATGATTAGCGCCAATGTCGAGGCGCAAGCGAGCGCGGCCACAAAGGCAAAGGTTACGCAATCGCAGCGCGAGCACGCGCGCTCTCTCGCACTGGATCTGCTTTTTTAATGGCTTTTTCGAAAATTCATTGTTTGGAAACGCTGCGTTTCTTTTGTTGCGAGGTAATTGTGCGTTTGTCGAGCTCAGCTGGATGTGGTGGGGTTGGAGTTGATGAAGTGCTTTTTAGTTTGTTGTGTTGTTAGGATGTGAATTTATTGAATATTGTTATTTGCGGTATGTGAAAAGTGGTTGCGAGAGGATTATTGAATTAACGACTTCCGGCTTTTAAGATAGGTTGGCTATTGTTTTTAGTTTAGTAGATAATAAAGTCATATCAAGTGATAAATGATAGACTTTAGCTAGTAAAATAACTGAAATTGTGACTGATTGGGGTAACGCGTACGTGTGTGAAGTAACGCTTTTCTTTTGAAGCTACTTTGAAAGTGAATAAGTGAAAATTTACTTGACCAAATATATATAGGTTACTATTATTCAAACGAATTAAATCGTAAATTAGAAACTAAGAAAAGCACATCAGATATTCTATAAATATCCCACATTCTATTATTAAATTCAGACTGACATAACTGGAGTCATAATTAAATTATAGCTGTAATTTTAATTAAGATGGGAATGCCGAAACGTTTATGGACTGTTAAAAATAATTTGCGAAATTAAAAAACGTTGCTGGATGACAGTAACTTCAGAGATTGCAACAAAAGAATTTTTATGTAACGAACCAGGATTTTAATAATAACTAATTATTGATACTATGTAAAAAATACTGCGTACTAAATAATTGAGCCGGCTAAATAGTAACTATATGTATGATTTAATTATTAAAACTAGGTAAACTAAAATAAATGTAATTTTTTTTAAATGAATTTATCAAAAATAAAGAAATCAAGGTTTTTACTTAATTTTCAATTTTTTGGAAATATGTTAATTTTTTAAATCCGTATTAAAATTCTAAT
>UELX01000802.1:0-60502 GCA_900480035.1 Eupelmus urozonus
CAGCTTATCTTAGACATCTTGATTGAGTGCCAACTCATACAATGCATTGCTCATAGTTGTTGAAGATGTCTCGAATCCAGCGATAAAGAAGATCAGAGCTTGTGCAATTAGTAAATCATCGGTAAATTCTACAAACAGATATTATTTTTTATCTCAGTAATAAAAAAGAGTTAAATTATTACGTATAAAAAATGGGACTAATCGAGCAGTACGTAAATTTTTGCTTTTAAATTTTTTATTCTGCTCCTAGAGCTTTTCAACTTTTTCATTTTTTTTTAGAATATCTGTGATAGAATAAAAGCTGACATTAAAAGCCCTAGAAGAAGTATACAAAATTTAATAATAAAATTTATAATTTGCGCTATTAGCTCGATGCTGCTTGATTAACCCTATTTCACTAGTATAATAGCTTATTATTTTAGATATATGCAAGAAATTTCGTAAATTAAATTAGGTTTATCTAATTTAAATTAATTAATTTAAATTAGATTTTTATGTTTGAGGCACATGGTTTGACATGAGTGGAAGTCGAGGACGTTCAAGACCATTATACGAGTTTTTAATTTTCGAAAAACTAACAAATCTTTGTTCCTATTAATTGTAGTACTTTTTCTAGTAAGAGCACGTAAGGACGCCTTTTTATGAATGTGAAGCATATAAGAAAGGGTGACTTACGAATCACTGATAATAAATATTATTGGATTGTAATTGAAAGAATTATCTAAAATAAATAAAATTATTTCAGAATTTTAAAAAATTTTAAAAATTTTTGAGAAGTGTTTTTTGGGTATTGAAAAAGCGAAATTTGTTTTTTTATAAATGAAACGATTTCTTCAATAATACATATAATTTATAATATAAAATTAGATTTTATTTTGGTAGTTTAATCTTTTTATTCAAATTCACTTTTTAAAAAATATAATAGAAAGCAGTATATTATTAGAAGAATACAATTTAAAATAAAGCTAACCAAATGTATTTAATTTCTCCGGCTGATCTTGTAAATCCAATAACAAATCAACAAAATCATTTCTTCTGAAACCGTTTTTCTTTCTGTACGCCATAGTTTCCTGTATGAATTTGACAAAAAAGCCAAGGGCATCGTTCTGCAAGTAAGTTTCAAAAATACCATAAATTCTCGGAGACATTTCACGAAGTATGCGGCTTAACTCACTCTTAAAGCCATTATAAAACAAAGCTCTGCCATACTTTCTAAATTCACTATCTTCATCAGCTAAGGCATTCGTATTTAGTCCAAACATACACACACCTATAGATTCAGTTGTGAATTTCGCTGTCAGTTCGCGAACTTCTATCGATTCATTTTTTTCTACCACTTTTGCAACATAATTTTCCAGATGGCCGGCGCATTCGGCCATCAAATAAAACATATTTTTTAATTTACCAGATGTGAAAGCAGGCGACAAACGATTGCGCAAAGGTCGCCATCGCTCGTGTTCCAAATTTAAAAGATTTTCACTTAGTGGATCATTTGCGACTTTCGCAAGACGGTCTCGATCAGGGAATACATTAAAATCCTTTATCAGTACATCCTTTATGAGATCCAGATCTTTGAGTATCAACACAGGCGCACTTTTGACGTAAATTCCAATTAAAGATTCACTTTTGAATTCATTGCAGAATTTTTGTAGTTGTAAAGCCATGTGAGTTTTTCCAAGAATAACATCTTTGAAATTACCAAAAATTGGAATTGGTCTTGGTCCTTGAACATTGCGTTTTTTCCAGAAGTCGAAATTTAAAGTAAAATAAAAATAAAGAGTCAGAAATAGAGTACCTAATCCAACTAATATTTTAAAAGTATCAATATCCATTACTATTAATTAAAATATAAATGAGATAAAAAATCACTATTTTTTAGTTATGCAAAAATTTATAAGTATTATGTAATCCATAATTTAGAAAGACTCTTCATATTCACAAAAAAATTTTCAAAATA
Source organism: Eupelmus urozonus (assembly GCA_900480035.1). NCBI lineage: Eukaryota > Metazoa > Arthropoda > Insecta > Hymenoptera > Eupelmidae > Eupelmus > Eupelmus urozonus. Next base: position 1,958 of record UELX01000802.1, read on the forward strand.
AAGGCTATTACAGAATCGTAAACAATAATTATAAAACACTGTTTGAGCGGAGAAGGAACTTGAATATAGAAGTTGACGCGACGAAGGCCCAATAGCTACTGACTGAATTTCAAGCGAACTGGCCAGCACCTTTTTGAATTTCTTTTGCTCAAGGATAAACTTGTTTGACGACATTTCTTTTACGTATCTCATCTATGCATACCGCTAAAATATAATCGCAATAAAAATAAGGAAGGAAATCTTTGCTTGAAGAATCTAAGATGTATATGCTCTATTTGTTTACTGGATTCAATGTCTGTTTCAATAACAGAAAAATGTGTATGAAATTTTAAAATTATAATTAGTTAGTGTAATAAAAATAGTATACATATATAATTTCAAATCTATATAGGCGTCACATGTAAATGTAACAACAACTCAGAAGAATTGTAGAGAAATATAATATGTAGATAAAAAGAAACTTTGCAACCATGGATAGACGTTAGTTCAGTTGACAGAGTGCATAATAGAGCTCAGATGTTCATGTGCTGAAAAAATAATTATGAATTTAATTAATTATTGGAATTTTTAATTATATGGCTTAGCCATTTGAATCCTTACTAAAATTTTTAAATCAAATTATACATACAGTATAAATCCAAATTAAGCATGCTATCTAAAATATTAAATAATTCTTTCAGTGATTATTTTTTGTTGGATGCTGTTTACAAAATAAAATAAAATTTTCAACTACTACAATAGAAATTGTAGTATTAATTGATTTAGCTTCTACAAAGTCATTTTTAAAAAAATTATAAATTCTAGAACGTTTTTAATAAAATAAAATTTATAAGCAAAGATTTTAAAATTTCAATATTAGCTAGATAGTTTCAAATTCTACTTGCAAGCAGATGTGTCGCATATCTGAAGCAATGCTGAGCGTGCATATATTCTTAAAGTTTATAGTTTCACCAGGTTTCTAAGTCAGCTCATGTAAATGATCAAAAATGCAGAATAATTATTTCTGCATTTCTGAGTCGGCAAAATCAAATTCAATATAATAATCTTATATAATTATTTATTGTAATAATAATCAAATATATACTTATTCAATTATATAAAAATATTATTTTAATAACACAGTCAGTTTTAAAAATATTTTCGCATAAGACCTTGAATTCAATTAGTGTTTTATACATACACATGTTTGCTTATATGTACCCAGGTAAGTCTTGTTGAAGCGGGGGCGGGGGAATGTATATTTTTCGTTCTTACAGATGACTATTAACTATCAACTATTTCTCGCTGAATCGATCGAGTAATAGAGTAATTTTTGCAGACAATTCCGACGAATAATCGAAAATAAAAACTAGTTTAATTATTTTATGGATTTTTAGATGTCGCCAATCGTTAATATACGGGATAAAAATAGCACTGAATTACACTTTCAAAGTTGTGAATATTTCATTCATAGATGGCTGTATTTGGGTAACCCTTTACTCTAATTCGCTCTAGAGTGGTTTCAGACAGATCAGACGAACAAATTGAAAAAGACTGTTTTATTACCTAGGACTGTTAAAGACCAAATTCGTGAAATGTCAACAGCTCCATTTTTTCGAACCGTATAACGCTCCTGTCTAGTAACCTAGCACTTTTTTCTCAACGTATAGTACAAAAAGATTAACAAAGCAACTTTTTATTAGTGAATCACGATAGCTGCTTATCGTGCGTTCAATATGTACGTAATCATTTCATTGTACGATGAAGCTCCGATAGTAACACAGGATAACTTTTTGTTATCGCTACGACAAAAAAATCGTGATATGCTTCGTTAGTCGTTTTGTGTGCTTTCACATGTTCATCCGCACCATTTTTTACATCCAGTATAGAATCAATCGCGACTTTTTGATTGAGATAATGAAAGTGCCAAAGTAAATAAGGGTCAAATGTTGAATATTACATAAGGTACAAAAATATATATTAATTTTAATCGTTCGAACCAGGAAAATCAAAATATTTGTACAATTGCTAAATAGCTCATTAATTTCGCTATATTACTTACATTTAAAAGTTTTAAGAACCAAGCAAAATCTTGGGACAAAATTATTCAGCCAAAGTTTATTGTTCTTATATAAATTCGCTTTAGGTATAAACATACTATACAAAAAGCTTAAAAAAAAAAAAAATAAATTGAATATCTGTCAGAAAATGAGAATGATAAATCCATCTCTCTACGAAATTCTCCATAAATATTTTCCATCCCTCCAAAATTCATTACTCCCTCAAGATTTTTAAAATTCTAAAAAATCAATACTCACGCATAACTCGCCTCTTCAAAATCTTTATCACTTTCCAATCATTAAAACCTCCTCCAAACTTTCCGCTTCGTTAACTCCATTCTCCTAACCACACCGGCGCTACATAGTTTTCACAAATCCGCAGCTCTTTTTCCATTTCTCTCTCATTAATCACCGGTTTTCCATTATTACAAGCTTACAATCCGCCTCGCCGCGCGGATTCTCCAAACCGTTACGATCTGCGCTCTATATCCGCGCCGCGGCGTGACCTCGCCGGCGAGTTCCTCAAAATTCCGGCTACTCCATCGGCCATCTCTCACACAGACTTCGTCGCCGATAAGTACTTTTTCCACTTTTTTTTTTGTATTGCTAAGCCGGCGCGGAACGGAAAAAAGAAAGGAGAGGAACACAGCTACGGAATTAGGAGAGAGAGAGAGAGAGAGAGAAGCGCGGAAAGTTGCGATGTCGCCGGAGCGTGAAAATCAACCCAGTTCTTCTCTCTTTTTTTTTCACGCTGCGGGCTGCGCGCCGTGGAGAGGAACCCGCTTGTGCGGCGGAGAAAATCCGAGCCGGAGGAAATCACAAGTGATAAAGAAGCGGACGAGTGTGGGTGTTGGCACGCGCGAGCGCGGATAGGTAAATCCGGCGGGCCGATCGGATAGTGAGTTTTTCGAGGTGGGCTTTGTCTGGGTGTAAACAGTGATCGATTGCTAGTGAATGGTTTTCTTGATTTTAGTGCTGTTAATTTAGTTAATACGCTTGTTAAAATGAAGTTATTCGTTTTTAATGGTTTAAGAGTGTGAGTTTAGTGTTTTCTTAAGTTAAGTGTTGCTTTCTTTAAATTTTCGCTATTGAAGGATCAACGCTATTTGTAAAAGTGGACTTTTTTAAGTAAAGGAATGCTTAAATAAATCTGTTTAAATAAAATAATATTAAGAATTATTACTCATACAAATGAGTAATACATAATATTACTGATTAATGCTGTAAAAAATAGATCGTGTATTTGCGTTGTTTTCTAATTAATTATAGTCAGTTATTAAAATTTAAAATTTTTTGTTTTTAACATTTTCTTGTAACATTTTTATTTACCTAATATTCTGTGACTCAAAGAATAAATAATTTATAACTAAATCGTCTATTATAATTATAATAAAAAATATAAAATAAAAAATAAATTTGTCCGCCACAAAGCCGTGTACATATTAATTATTAAAAATATTACGCTATCTATTAACAACAAAAGCTATCAGTGTAAAACGGTATCTCTGCGTCAGTTTATCGTTAATTCACCGAGCGGCAAATCTAAACTGTAAAAAGAAAAGTTACGAGTGACTCAGCCGCCGCCGCCGCGTGCGCCTCGTAACGTTCACGCTAATAATTACAGCTTTTTCTTTTATTTTCTTTGTCATTTGCTCAAAGTAAACTTTTTACTTTCGACTTAATTACTCGCCGTTTGTTTTCGTTATTACTTTATCTTTATTGACTTCGAACTGCTCATCCGATGAAAAAATATTGATTTACCACTATATTACGCTGTTCCTTTAAAAAACTTGAGTCTCTCTATAATTTAAACAACAGTCCCTTTAGATAACACTACCGTCAAACAAAAAACTAGTCCGCGCTACACGAAATTTCAATAACAAACCACATTACCGCCACACTTACATAAAATAATTACATAAAACAAAGCAGCCATCGCTCATCAATCCTCTCCAACTCTTCCGCCACCTCAAAAAAAAACCTCAAAAAATTCATTACCCACAAGCCACCGCTCATATACCTCCCTCTCACTCGCTAAAAAGTGCGTTCACCGCGGGTAATTACCATCGGCGCCGGCAGAAAAAAAAAAAAGAAAGCGCACTCGCGAATATCTCGCCCACGCATCGGCAAAGAATATATATCGCGCGAGCGGTTAGTCATCGCGCTCGCTCAGTAATACTCACGAGTCGTGCTGTATGCGTTGTGAAAGCAAGAGTGTATGTATATTACAGCTCTACATAAAACAATGCTTAACGATACGCGTAGTATAGACCAATGATAAAAGTGCGAAGAAGAGAAGTAAATAAAATCGCGCGTGAATAGTTCAAAGAATCGCGCGCTTCGCGCCGTGTCTATACACCAGTCGATCAGCTGCGCGCACATAACCTAGAAAAACGGATCGCTTAGTCGTGTGCGGATCGTCGCGTGCGTAAGGTGGGTGTCGTGTTTTTCTCTCATCCGACTCTATATTATCGCGCTGCAGCATGTCAGTGCTGGATACACGAGCGGTCTAGACTCCAGGAGGATCACGAGGACAGCGCCGAGAGGTAGGGTAATAATTACCGTCGTGGGTGGCACGCTAAGCTCACGAGCGACACTCTGACTTTGGCGTCTGGACTTGAGGTTTCTGGCGGAACTGTTGTTTTTTTTTCGAGCTCAGCTGACACGGCCGAAGGTAGACAATCCGTGCGGGCTTTGTGCGAGAGCTGCTCGCGTGTAACGCGCTTTTTTCTCTTGGGCCATTGTGCGCGCTGCCGTTGCGAGAGTGTGTATACGTAGGTAGAGCTGTTATATATATGTCAACGCGCCAGTATATAGCTCTCTGGAAGGAAAATCGCGTCATCGCCGAGCGGAGCTGTGTGCAGCTTTGAGTTTACTTTTCGAATCGTGTGGTAGTGGTTGGAAAGAAAGTGGCTGCGGGCACGTCTTGGGTGTATTAATTATTAAAGTTGTCGCTTCTGCTTTGGAGGCGGCCTCTGACTCATGGACTGTTTTTTATAATATTGACGTGACTGTTTAATTTTTTTTTATACGTTAAGTTTAAGGCTAATTGCGATTGGGAAATGGACAGTTGTGAAACTTATTTCGGAGCTTGTAAAATGTTGGTCGAGTGAGAGAACAACGTACTTGGGGATTGTAATTTAATTTAATGTTGGTTGGGTAATGAGAGAGGTTTTAGAGATACGGCATTCGATTGATGTAAATAGATATGGATACTTGTGTAAATCTTAGTATAGGTTTATCTTTAATTCTTCAATCTGAATAACAATAATTTTTCTGAAGTTCATCATTACTTAAAAATAATAGATAAAGTTTCAAGCTTATGAATTTCAAGATACTTTATGATTTATTTAAATTGTTGCTTTAGAGCATAACTGTAACTGTTTATTATAAGGATTTAGACATTATAAAAATACCAAATTTAATATTTTTCATACATTTTAAATTAATCACTGCTATTCTGCTTTAATTTAGATCTAAGCAGAATGCTGCGAATCGATGGATTAAAACAAATTAATTCGTAGCCCAAATGGGTAACGAATGCCTTCCTCAAAGTAACTATACATCGAGTGAAGCTTTGGTGGCTAGTTCATAAAAGCAGTGGGAATGGGCAATTGCCTGTGCAAAGATGGCAACGAAGAACCTGAACAAGACCCAAACAGCACAAGAGCCACAATCCTCTTGGACAACCATGTGGAGACTGTCGCGGCTAACGAGACAGCAACTAATTATAAATTTCCCACATCCTCCAATATTGACAAGCTAGTGTTGGAAATCTTAGGTGTTATAGGAATGCTTGTTGACAAGTAAGGCACTACATTACTCTATTTTTAGCTTTGTAATTCGTTATTTAATCGGTTGCTTATGCTAATATCAGTACCTTGAGAAGTAGAGTTGAAAAGCAAAAGATTTATGTATGTTTCTTTTGTTGTATCTTTAAAGAAAGAAAATAGATATTTTACATTTTTTCAATTTTAAAAAAGTTCTGGGAAAATAGAAATAATTTTGTTGTTCAATATGTATATTTTATCTTGCTTAATCTATGACAAATATTTTTTATATATGATTCAAAATTTTCAAAGAATTCAATAAAGAAAGAGTAAAGCTATAATAATTTATTTCTAAAGTTTTAATTAATTTGCTTTTACATCTTTAAATTTTTGCAGCGAACAAGAACCTCCTCCAGCTATGCTGAAACTTCACAACATTGCTGATAAAGAAGATGGTTGGATACAGGTTGTTAGCTCTATGGTTAATGTAATTCCTATGCATAATCCATTGGGTCCATCTGTTATAACTTTAATGTTAGATGACTGTCCATTACCTTCAAAAGTAAGACATATAAAATACAATTTCCTTTGTATAATATTATTAATTTTCATATAAAAGATAAAAGTATATCTGAAATTTGTTTCAGGACTCAGTTTTAAGGTTGTCACAAGTGTTTCAATTATCACAGAAACACAGCAAGGTACAAACCAGTGCAACGCAACAACGGAACATTTGCGTAGTTCTTGGATGTATTGCAGAAAGGTTGGCTGGTCCTAGTAGTATAGCGATTTTATCAGATGCTACTCTAGACTATCTTGTGTCAAATCTTGTAAGTTTAAAATGCTTTGTTTTTTTGGATCTTTCATTAAATATTTTATATTTTATTAATGATTTATTTTTATTTATTTAGAGAGAAGATGTTGAACCATACGTTGTATTATATTCTTTGATAGCTTTAGAAAAGTTTGCCCAAACAAGTAAGTCAATAATCTAGAAAATTCAATGTTATTATTTAAAAAAAAATAAGCATCATTAGTATATTTATTTACTACTCATACAAACGAGTGATTATACTTCTATTTTATTGTAATAAAATTGATTATTTTTTATTATTTAGGTGAGAATAAAGTAACAATTAAAAGGCGACTTTTACTAGAAAAACCGAACCCTCTGTTGGAATTAGAAAAGTGGGTCAATGAGACTCATTATGTCCGACGACAAGTTGGTTTCTGTGCTCAATGGTGTTTAGATAATTTATGTAAGTTTTCATTTGTCAATATACTCATACCATGCTAATGATCTTAATTTTTGCACTAATTACATTAATATATCATTTTACCTATTTCAGTTTTAATAGAAGGCCGAAAATATTCCCACGATACGGTCGACATGACTGGCATTAATGTGATGTTAAATACAAAGGACGTAAGTGAGTACCTGAAAATTTCGCCCAACGGCTTAGAGGTACGTATTCTCATTTAGTTAAATGATATCAAGCAGTTTACCATGTAAATTAAAATTATGAATTTTTTAGGCGCGATGTGACGCTTGTTCGTTTGAAAGTGTTAGATGTACATTTCAAGTTGATGAAGGAGTGTGGTATTATGAGACTTTAATAATAACTACAGGTGTAATGCAAATCGGATGGGCTACAAAAGACAGCACTTTCCTCAATCATGTAAATATTGTTTTCTTATTACAATATAGCCTTTAGAAGGCAGGGATTTTTCTATTCAAAATTAATTTTTGTTTTCACCAAAATGTATGCCTAAAAACATAGGATCTCTAATTTTAGATACCCCAAGACAAAAAATCAATTAGTTCAAATATGAAAATATGAATCTTTTTATTTATCAGTTATAAACTTTAAAATATAAACCTATAAAAGTTTTCTACATTTTTCATAAAAACAAATAAAAACTTTAATTATTTTATCTAAGTTATGTGTGTGTTTAAGATATATTAAAACAAGAATTATATTGGCCAAAAATTTGACTTATAATAAAATATATAAACATTCAAAAATTTTCAATTTATTACAATCAATTAACTTTATTTAAAGGAAGGGTATGGGATTGGAGATGACCAATTTTCATTATCATTTGATGGATGTAGAAGATTAATTTGGCACAATGCTCCTAGTGAAAAGTTTTATTCCATACCCTGTTGGAAAGGTGGTGACGTTCTGGGTTGCTTATTGGATTTGAACAAATTGGAAATAATTTTTTCAATAAATGGAGTTGCACTTAAACCATGTGTCCAATTGTTTAAAAATGCAAGGTAACTGCGACTAAAAATTCAAGAATATTGTTTCATAATCTTACATGTTATTAAAGATACTTTATATTACAGGTCTGGATTTTTTGCTGCTGCAAGTTTTATGTCTTTTCAACAATGTATCTTTAATTTTGGAAATGTACCTTTTAAGTATCCACCCACAGACCGTAATTATCAGACGTTTAATGATCATGCAAGTTTAGAACCTGAAGATAAAATAGTTTTACCTAGGCATATATTTTTGGATCAATTACGGAAACTTAGTGTGAGAGAGGATTCTTGCACACTGTGTTTTGATCGAAAAGCATCTGTTAAATTGCTTCCCTGTGATCACAGGTAAAATTCTAATTTTTTTAAGAGAATTTTCTTCTGTTTTTCATATTATGCATTATTATAAAATACTAATACAGACAATTATACTTTTAGGGGATTCTGCCAAACGTGTTCTAAACAATTGATTGAGTGTCCAATGTGCAGAGCAACAATTAAGGAAATGTCAGTGGACAATACTTGACGCTTACCTCCGAAAAAAGCATTTATGAATCGAGTTCTATCTTTATTGCAGCATGTAATGTTTAAAGCAAAGTCACAGATAATCACAAATTCGATAGATGATCGAATACTTTATTAGTGTTGCATGAACACTTTAAAATTACAGGTCAGGTAAAGTAAGACCTGTTTTTTTGACACGATGATTGAAATCTTATTTCAAACCTGAATAAAAGTTTGAAGTATTTTAAGGGTTTCGAAATTCTCCAGCGATATTGTAAAGCTGAATACTTTTTAAATTTCTCTAGAAAATAGATAAAAACAAATATTTCTTAAAGATTTTAAGAATTAGGATAAACTTTGACTAAACTGAAACGTGAATGTGATTTAAAATAGCAAAGAAATTTCTTTAAAAAGATACAATCATGTAAATTTATAACATTTTCAATCATTTCACCATTGCTTTCAATTTATTAAGGAATAATAGATATCAAGGGTATCATTACGCTTCCACTGTCAAATATTTTGATTAAATCAACATTCCATTAAAAGAGTGACTCCTTCATTTCTGTTTCTTAAAAAATTTTCCAAAGTTTTTGAAGTCTAGTTAATTTTTAAAAATTATTATAATTATTTAAATTTAAGCTGATCCGAGCCAAAATTTAAACAGACAGTTTAAATATGGGAAAACTCGTTCAATGTATATTATCATGCAATGTATTTTTGATTTTCATGCTTGATGCATTTTGATATTTATTTGATGAAAAGAGTAGCTGTTTTAATATTAGTTTTAATTTAATGATAAGCATCAAGTATATTAATATAGTAATCTTTTGTCTTTGAACTATTATGCTTATGAAAAATGTAATGTATTTGTATTTTATAATTATTATTTTAACCTAAAGGAATGATGTTTTTTAAAGAAGTGAATAGTGACTGATTTTTGTTTCACTTTTGTAAACATATCTTGACTATCATAAAAGGCAGAAAAAAGTAAATGATTCAAGCCTGTTATGTGAAATGTTGATTCGCACTTGTTAGAGAAAAATAGTTATTTTTTTCATATGTTTTGAAAAATGTCTACTGCTCTCTATAAAAGTAAGGAAAAACGAAAAAAAATTTTTTGTAAAGAAAAATACAGTATCCTCAAGCACCATTTACAAAACACCTTGTGATCTACTTCAATCCACAAAAACCAAAAAGCTCTAATTCTCGGGCTGTAATGTAAACTGATTGGATTTGTGTATGATGATGATTTTAAAAACGATTATTGTAAAATAACTGCGTAGTGTACAAACGCCACGTAAAATTATATACATACAAATATATTATAAAAAAAAAACAACTGTATATTATATTCTTGATTGAGTATAAAGAGTTCTAATATTTTAATATTGCTGAATATTTTTTACAAAAATTCCTTTAGCCTTTTTAATTATTAAGTTTGTAATTTTTTCTTTTAAATATAAATCAAAAATTAACTACCTAACTTACGTATGTAAAACAATGCGCGAAATATCTCCTAATATTCAATGAGTTCTCCTACAAGTGTTTCTCTTGTTTTTCGCATAGAGAAGGTTTTAATTTCGAAAAGCTCAAAGAGTAACTTTTAATTTGTTGTAAGGATGAAATTTGCGTAAGCTAAATATAACGTGAAATACTTTCTAATATTTTGATAACCTGAATTATGATTAAATTATTAGATAAAAAGCAAACGAAATGTTCTCGTGAAATGAATTATTCAATTATCGGAAAATAGACCGCTCTTCAACCCGTAAACACCGATTGATCAAATTAGGCTAAATTAAGAAGAAACATTAACATTTAATTTTTACAGGCGCTAGCTTTAAAAGCCTATTAAAAATATACATTTTTATTTGATTATTTCCAAAAATCAAAATAAAACTGTAGTCATCTTAACTAAATTTATATGCAAGTAATAAGAAAAACATTTCTACGTTAAATCTATGAAAAAAAATATAACAAATGAATTTTTCACAGCAGCAATCACTTATATAGATGATTAGATTAGATAGATATCGCCTTAAATAAAAACAATTATTTTATTTTTTAATAACGATAAAATATTTCCTCGATTGCGCTCCAACATATTTCAACAACACTGCCTGTCTTACCATGTCAGACTGTTTCTCCTTACACACCCATTCACGTACCTATAATCTAAACGAACAAACCTCACTATATATCCTCGAAAACAAGACAATCACCCGACAGACCCCTTAAAATTTCTACATTCATCCAACACCTCAATCACCTCAATAAACAAAGCACTATCCTTAAAAAAAACCATCCCTCAACTCTTCCTCACCACCTCTCTGAATCCTTCTTCAAAAACGCAACACTCTCCCGCCAAATCCTCTCAAACTCGATCCTCCGCTCATCTCGATCTCTCGCTCCCACCGCGTCCACCTACAATCCTAAACACATCTCCGCAAAGCCTCCCAGCTCCCAGAGAATTTCATTTTCGCACTATCTGGTGGCTTCCGCGCGCTTGCCTGGTACACACAACACACACAGAGCGCGAGTCTCGCGTGGGAGGGGGGGGGGAGTAGTAGCCGTCTCTCGTCCGCTGTGGCAGTCGCGCGCGGGTCGAGCAGTCGCCGGCAGAGCGCGCCAGAGTTTGTTGGCAAGATGGCGGGTGAGTGTGTGCGCCTGGCGGAGGCTCTCCTCCTCCTGGGGGCCCCCGTCGACGTACGTCCGAGGCCCTCGACTTCCCGATAACCCCACCGCCCCGAGGAACCGCATTACACCAAGTGCTAACCGAGATTTTTTCTCTCTCTTCTTTGGCTTTCAGATATATCCTACTTCCAGAATGAGGAGCTGGAAGACTCGAGCGACGGTGAGTCACTGTCTTCTGCATCTCTATTTTGCAACAATCGCTTTGTTTTAAAACGCGAGAGAATAACAGAGAGCGCGCGCACCGATGCTTTTCCATTCGAGCAAGCTGCGTGTATACGACCGAACTTACGCTCGGCTCCTGGCACACACTCGCGGGGAGCCTGCGTTGATACGCTACGACAGCAGCGCGCGACCTCCGCATCAAACTTAAGCTGCTCTGCTACTGCTCTCTGCTGCTTCCCCCGCACGCCACCCGCGATTCACTGCCTCTCTGTACACGCTTATTATCATCCCCGAGGAGACGTCCGATCTGCGCTTTTATTATCCTTCGTAGTAGCTCTAACGTAAGGCTTTTTATTATACTGCTTCGAACGTGTCGCCTCGCGTCTGCTGCTTTATGTGTATACACTGATACGCGCGGAGAGAGATAAACTCGCGTTTCGCCGCGAGGCTTGGCTAAGCGAATTTTGACACTCGGCGTTGCATACAGCTCGGAGAACCTAAACGCAGCATCTACGTTTTGTGTTTTGATTTTTTTTGCTTTTTTTTGAGGTTAAGGTGTGCTCGTCCATTTCGCCAGGTCGCGAAACGCGCTGCATCTTATCGCGCATATATATATCCGCAGAGAGAGAGAGAGAGAGAGAGGTGTATCGTTATCACGTCGATACGCGCGCGCCGCGCCGTGTGTGCTCGTTTTCTAGGTTAGGTTCGTTCGCGCGCGCGCTGCATCGCTCCTACCGCCAGACGCATCGCTCATTAAACTTTAAAAAATCATAACAAAATTATCATAAATTTCCTATACATCCTAATCAACGCTATTTTCTTGTATAATCGCATCAGTGTCCGGCCGCATTCTAAGCTGCAGCCCTGTGTACATGTGCATATCGGGTATAAGTGTGTACACGACCGAGAGAAAAGGCGGCGCATCGCCGGCAGATGGCGCCAGGGCTGCGATTTCGCGCCGAGCCGCAATGTTTACTTCGCGCTCGGCGAGGTTCAGCGGCCTCTCCGCGCACTTCTCTCTCCGTCTCTTTCTCGCTTCCTCGAGCGTCGGCGCTCTCTCTGTGTGTATGCGCGACGTTTTTTTTTTCTCTTCTACGTCGCACACACCGCGCCGTGCGAAAAATCGACTTGCGCGCGGGTATCTCTCGGCTTTTTTGCGCGAGGATGTGGGTGAGAATTTTTTTTTTGTCGAGGTATCGTTGAGCGTTCTTTGAGGGTGTTTGAATTTTGAGATGGTTGGGAATTGGCACGATGCTAGAGTTAATGACGCTATTGATTTTGTTTACGTAGATTGTTTATATTAAATTCAGTCAAAGAAAACAATGTTTTTGTAATAAATACGGCTTTACGATCGAGAAAACAAATGTTTCTTTCAACGTTCGGTCGGCGAGATGTTTTCCTCCCGAGACACAAAGCCGACGAGAAATCATTTGACCAACGGTGAATATAAAACTTTATAAATACCCATTCTGCAGAACAAACAATCGCGTACAACTTAGAGAAAAGGCTTTGAATGTTTACCAGAGCCAAAAGACAGTTTTAACTCGCGACTGACTCATCGAGCGTACGAGACGGAGCCTTAGGACTTTTGGCCGGTAATAAAATAAAAAGCTTATTACCCGGAGAGCATTGAAGTATTTAGTGTATCCGTTCGGGACGTGAGAGGGAGGCTCTCGTGCGATTTGCGAGATCAAAGAAAGCGATGAAAATTTCAGACGCGGAAATTTTTATTTAAGCCGATGCGTGTCAAATTTTGCTTGTCGTTCGGTTCGTTGTTTAAGCGCATTTCGGATCGACTCTCCTCTTTTTGTTTACATGAATATCGTACCGTTAGAATAATGCAGTAAAATATGTGGCTGAATCATGTTAAAATTTAATGGTTAAAGAAAATGTTTGTTTTTGCAAATGCAAAACAAAAAAGTGTATTACTGACAGTATTTTGACCGTGCGATTTTATTTAAACTTTTATTTTTACGTATAATAGTAAAATTATTTCTAAGTGATTTTAAGCTGCATGATTAGTACCTAATAGCTTCTTATTTCTGCTTATTAAATAATTTAATAATTTATCTCTGAAATATTTCAGTTCTCGAGATTAAAATTATTATTATCTTGAAAAATAATTATAATTAATGCTTAAAATACTGCAATTTAATGTTTCTATGTTATATAATTTGTACATACAATTTTTACCATATTATGCACACAAATTACGCACTTAGTAAAAGTTTACGGTATTTCAAACCGTACTGTTACTGATAATCTGTAATGATGCTAAAAAGTGAACCATGACTAGTCACTTTTAGCTAGTTTCAGTTCGTATTTAATGTTTGTTACAGTAAACAAATTGTTATCACTGTATCAAATTTGGAGAGATTGATCCATTTAACCAAATATTAATCTCTCATATATGTTTATTGAAATAATCATAATTACTATTTTAAAATTTTTTATACTTCTATATGTGTATGTATATCTTTATCTAGTTTTTAAATACCACGACCTTCATATTACAAACAGAGTAAAAGATGGTATTTAATAATTATTTTTACCCAAGTATTTTCGCACTTATTCCAAACAGTCTTTTTCATAATTATTTAGAAAACTATAATCTTTTTGTAGCAATAAACAAAGAATTTTATCTACTGACATAATTATCGCACAATTATATTATTAATATAACGATAAGTGAACAAGCCTGCGTATAAATAGAAAAAAAAGAAAGACTTAAGGAACCCCAAAGCTGAAAAGAAATTTCTAAGACCAGAACTAAGGTAAGATCCCCAACTCAACCCCACCACAGTATCTCCAGGCAGCAAACCTCCATATACTTCCTCCATACTTCACCATCGCCAAACACATTCCACGGCATGATTAGGAGAAAAAAAAAGCCTCGCGAGCGCGCGGGCCACGTGAAAAATCGATCGGCATCGCATAGGCCCCTCGCGCGTCTACATAAAAATCGAGCCGATAACGACGCTGCTGGCTCTCTCCTGTGCCGCGTGCATGTCGAAATCGTCGAAGATCCGTCCGTGACGTCGGGAGAAAAAAGAGAAGAAGGGGAGAGAGAGAGAGAGAGCCAGCCGTGGTGGCATACACACACGCACCGCGTGCGGGGTCGAAAAACTGCGTCGCAGTTTGTACTCCACGGGCTGCTCGCTTCTAACATTTCTCGCGCTTATACGAGAGAGAAAGACAGAGTGAGAGAGTTAAGGAGAAGCGGCGAGCATGTGTAGTACTGCTGTGGCGCGTGTGTATATGTGTCGTAGCTCTCGGGACGCGGAGAGAGAGAGCCAGCACGATGAATGGCGCAGTTATTTCACGGATGCCGGCACGTGGCGCCATCTGTCGAAGACGGTTGCGGGACGAATATTGTCTGCGACGATGCTTTTTTTTGCTGAGGATTGCGAGAGGATGGGTTGTTGAGGTAGATCGTGAAAGATGTGGGGTTATTAGGGGTTTAGGGGGTTAGGCTTGGTAAGCGATGGAAATGTGGATGTTAGGATGGTATTAGGTGTGGTGCGTTAGTAGGACTGATTAATTCTGGGCGGTTGTTTGTGAAAATTTGTTTATCGGTTGGTTTTATGTGGATTGACTTTATTTTCAGAAGAGTTTCAAAATTGTTAAGATATACGTTACAGTTTGAGTTCATAAAAGAGTTCCCATGACTGTTTTATGATACAACTTATTACAAGGTCATAGTAATTTGTATGAAGTTTCATTTTGAGCTCTGCGCCGTAAAGTTTGCTGAAAAATTCTCTTTCGCAGATACGATTTTCAAAATTTTACTCTACGCAGAAACTGCAGTTAATATTCAGTGTACGTGAAAAATGTTCATTTGCTTCGCATTCAGTCGCGAGTGATCCTCATTTTTCTCCGTTATATTAAAAAGTTCGTGTTTTAAAATACAGTTTAACTGAGATAACATTTCTGGCTTTTTATTTTCTCATTTGACCTACATCGCTATCACGTGCGTACTTTTAGACGGTCAATATCTTTTTCGTCATTTTTTCACGCACTAGGTCATTGTGTATAAAATCTTTTTCATTTAGTTGTCGAAGTACATTTGCAAAAGCCAGCGAGAGTAGTTTCATTTATGAGAGATGAAATTGCTGATTTTTATTTCGGGTGACCTACTATAAAGTAAATTGAAAAGGAGTAGAAACATTCCGTCATATTTAATAACTTTTAACATATTAATTACAATACTCGTCAGTAAAGCTGCTACAGTCTGAAAAATTATTATATTTTATAAGAAATTTTATACGTCAGTATGGTAAATCTTAAGACGCCGTACCATAAATTGTTTTATACATTCAGTAAAATTTCCTATAAAGAATAGCAATTTTTTGTATTCTTACAATCTGTAACCAGCTTTACTGACAAGTATCGTAATTTATCAAAAGATTCTTGTTTCAGTCTATCTTTTCTCACTTTCTATTTGGATAACGAAAGCCTAAACTCTCCACCAAAATCTGGAGGTCCCCGATAAAATTTTCCATCCAACACCTCGCACCTCAAATTCCCATCACTCCACCAAACTTATTAAACACCTAAACCATCAGTAAAACTTTCAATCCCCGCGAACCCTAAAACCTTTCTCGCCGATTTCCACCTAACTTCTCTCTCCCCTCTTCCATCCCGCTCCGAAGCCAGCCTAACCGAGCTCCCCGAGCCCGCAGCGCCAATATAAAAGTACGAAATTCCGCAACGACTCTCCAGGCACGCTGCTCCTATCGTTCTCTCTCTTTCTCTCCTTCTGAAAGGTCCTTCGCCTATATCGGGGGGGTTACTGATCTCTCCTTGCCTATTCTCCTCTCTTTCTCTCTCGCGGTGCTCTCTCTCTCTGTGTGCGTGTGCGTGCCATCTGTCGCAAAACCGTAAGTGGCGTCGGCTGCCCCGTTGATTTTTCGGGGTGCAGCCTGTGCGCCTGCAGGTTTCTTTTCTGGTACGCTCTTGATGCTTTCTTGGAAAAGGTAGATTTTTTGTTGGTTTTGGATTTTTTGAGAGGGTGTTTTGGATGTCTGAGGTTGAATCTGGGGGTTGGGTTGGAGAATTGAATGTTGAGAATTGGGATGCTGTGAAATATTAAGTCCACCTTTTTTCTTCTGTAATGATTGCATCATTTATAAAAACTTGAAAATAAACAGCTAAAATACACCATTATTTCCTTTCATTCTGTTTGGCAAAATTAACGTACAAACCACTCCACAAATTGATCCCCCGCAAAAGAGAAAATAAAGGTAGACGGGTCAATATGGGACGAAGTCGAGAGAGCGAACGTCCGTCCTCTTCCTCTATTTCTCCATTTCTCTCTTTCTCCCGAAGATTTTCCAGCTGTTGCTGCTCTATGGCTTTATCTCTATATAACATTCCAGGCTCGGTTTATCAGCTTCTATCCTCGGCACTGGAACTGGCAGTCCGCTTTTCCAAGGCCCTTTGAGAAGCTTAGCCCTCCTGGCGTCCCAAGGAATCCTCGACGTTCTTCCCTTTTTTTTTCATTATTTCTATCGTACGTTGCTCCATTGTTCGTTGTGGTTCGGAGGACATTTTTGGAAAGACAATGCGGTTTATATATCGGCGCCTTTGTGCTGCTTTTTCAAGTGATTAACCCTCGTTGTCGAACTTAAGGCTTGTTTTTCTTTGTCAGCTGTTTAATTTGCAGGTATTAGAAGATAAAGTATCTTGTTATCCTGTGATTCTATGGTATCTATGAAGGATACGTAGAGAAAGGAATTTACTAAAAATTATTACACTGTTCTGAAAAATTATAGTAAAATTAATTAAAATCTTATTGAAATTCGTTGTAAAACATTGTAATTTCCCACTGTTATAGCAGGAACCGGACAAACTTAGATACGGTGCATTTACAATGGTATAATTCTTCAAATTTTAATGCTATCATTTGTTATTATCCAAATATCATGTTAAGCTAAACACAGCTTTAAAAATTAACTGATTTGAGAGGTTATGTTAGCATTATAATGATCATATAAGACGACAGTCTTCTTTACTGATCAGTCCACAGTAAATGCAACCAAACGTACGATAACAACTCTCCGGTATACCTGTCCGAAGCTAGAAAAGTTGATATTTCTTCGTTCTGTAAAGACGCTTTCACCCTTGTTTTTCCTCCAGATGCACGTTCTTACAACCTCTTCCCACCTTTCTAGAAGAAAACCCAATAATTTTAGTAAACTTTTATCCCCATAACATTCGTTCAATAACCCAGAACAATCGAAAAAGCACAGCAAACCCATTATTTACAACTCAACCACAAAAATAACCCACCGACCGACTCGTCTTCGCAAAAACCACTGCACCGACTTCAATCCTCCCACCGCCCCCCTCCGAAAACCCAACCACCCCATCCGTTCCATTATCAACCATTTTCCCCAAACCACAACGCTCCTATACTGCTCCTCGCGCGACACACAGAAGCTAGCGTTTCTCTCTCTCTCTCAACCGAAACAAAAAATGTTTACCGCTCGTGTCTTTTGTGACGGACCGCGCGGGGGACGCAAACACACATACACACAAGAGAAACGCAGGCTTTTTTAAGCTGGCGCGCGCGCGCGCCCGAGATGAAAAGGAGAAATTTGCATAAGCGCTTTGCGCGGACAGATGAAAGCGCGTATATAGTCCCAGACTCGCGGCGCGTGCGTTATATGGCCGGGACGAATTCGCGGCTGCCGATGATGCGCGCCGCCCTCGTTTGTCTTTCGCCGAAACGGGCGTTTCTTTCATTGCCGAGAGAGCGAGCTCTTTGCTTTTACGCGAGAGAGAGAGAGAGAAAGCACCGGTATATATGAAAATTCCTGGAAACGTTAAGGACGAGAGGAGGGGGCGAAGGGTTTTTCGGGATGGCCGGGATTCTTCGCCGGTGACTCGTGGGTTATGCGTATGAACTCGGTGATGATGTTTTTGAGTCATTCTGGGATGAGGATGACTGGCTTGCTGGGTTTTCCGCGAACGCCGCGTCGAAATGTCGTGAGTGATTTTGCGAGATGATGAGATTGATGGCTTGTTAACGTGGAATGCTAGTTGCCAACGTGTCGGAGATTGTTTAGAAGGTAATTAAGAATTGAACGTTAGGGTTTCGAAGGAGGTGATAGTAAGGATCTGGTCTGTTGCATCGAATGAATTTGAAAGTAGACGTATTGTAATGTAATTTATTAGATTCAATTACTGAACAATGATGTTTAAATATATGAATTTATCTTTTATTATTCGAAGTGTTGAGCTTATACAGTCATAATACTTATAAACTTCTATAGAAACTATTAATACAAATATTAATAGAGTTGTGCATTATAAATATGTAATGTTTTTCATAACCTTCACTGCTACTACATACTTATACCGCATTTAAAGATTTCCCAGAAATCTTTTACATATTTAAAGGTAGCTGTTATTGTAAGTAAGGGTTATTCAGCTGAACTTTTTCCCCTAGTTCAATTTCATAGGTACTCTGCAATATCATTAACCACAAAAGCAATTATCTAAAAATAGCCTCATGATAAATAAAAAATTATTTATTTTTAAATATTCATTTCAGTTGATGCAATAAACATTTTAACTGATTATAAATCCTGATACTTCTATATTAACCTTCACTTTTGCACGTTCACTGGCCAGAAATTAATTTATGGCAAACGCCGAGGTAATTATCTGTAATAGCTCGAGAATTTCTTTGAATAGCTAACCGAATACAAATTACTTTCATTTTTATCAAACTGCCAGCACTAATTAAAAATTCCTCTATTCTTCGAAGAAAAACCACATGAATTTTTATTCCGCTTCTCAAAACTCCATTACCACTAATTCATCTTACTCTTCAAAAATGCTATTTACCCTTCGCTGATTCCTGATTGCCTCGTAAAGATTTCGCGAAAATTCGATCTCACATCCGTGACGAGCTGATTCACGGGACTTTCAAGACCCTTGCGTATCGCTACATCCGCCTACATGACACCGAACACGGAAATACGTTTAGACAGAAGCATAAATCCGCCAAGAAAAGTTAATAAAAATCTTCATCACACTCATAACAAAAACCTTTGGCTGATAAATAAAGAAAACATACTGAACTCATCATCATTCAAAGAAAGACTTTGATGACTTCCCGATTCTATCCGTCACGGCATTTCGGCTTCTGCGCGTCAAAATAAAACGACTCTTCCGCGTCGGCGTCGCGCTCGTATGTAGGTACACATGTATCACTGGCGCGCTGACGGTCGAAGCGAATCAAATAGCGATTCTGCGGTCCGCGCTGGCTGATATGACGGTTATTTCGGTACGAATGGCCGATCGATGAATTACGCGCTTAGCTCGGTCGAGGGTGAAACTGGGATGTATATAGCTGGCCGCTTGCTTTTGTTTTGCTAATGTCTGCGAGCCGGAAGAGTTGGGTATTACTAATTCAAGAGGGTGGGAGTATAGATATAGACTAAGGGTTGGTTTGCGTAATCCCGAGGTGGGGGTTCTAAAAATTGATTGTTTTAAGTGAGTTATTGATGGGAATATCGAAATAAATAAATCGTAGGTTGTAAAGATAGTAGGGCAGGAAGTGGGAATTATTATTATAAAGTTGGTTAAAAAAACTTTGTGTATATATAATCATAGATGGTAAATCTGTGGATATAGGAAAAACATAACACAAACTTATCTCAAGTTTTATAAAACCGATTATTATAATAAATTAAGTAGTAGGTATTATAACCGCAATAGCGGAAAAGAGCAATTATTATTTAAAAATCATAGTATAGTAGCGCCTTATTTTAATTTTTTTATCATTTTTTAATATTACAAATAAATTATAAAAAAATATAATTACTTAAATTTCTAAAATCTTTAGGATTATTTGTATATTCACAATTGTTTATACTTATTATTGATATTACTACCCTGGTCAAAAATTGACCAGATTCCGGGCAGAGTTTCTGACCAACAAATGTGAAAATGACACGTATCTAAAATTTTTGGAAATGCTTTGAACAGAATTTCTAGATAAATATCATTTTATCGTTTGTCGAACAGAAATTCTGCCCAAAATATGGTCAATTTTCTACCAGGGTAACTGCACTACTAAATAAATATACATCCATTAAATTAACAGAAGTTAAATATTGAAAGTTTTACAAAAATAAGTTACAAACAAATCTTTGTGACTAATAGAATCTTATATTAATTTTTTTATTACAATCCAATTTATTAAATTTACCACAGCAGTCTGAATAATGTTTCACCCAAAATAGTCAATTTAATTAGGATACCTCTCTCATCTCCATTCGTCACAATATTATTCCAATACCATCTCAATACCAACCATCAAAACTCGACCGATCACACGCAAGTCAGCATAGCATCAGCCATCGTAGCACGTTCATCCACAGGTCGCGCAACATGTGCCCCCAAAAACTCGTCTCCCGAGAGTTCGCGACTCTCGCGTCTCTCCGGAAACAAAGAGCCAGCCGAGAAAAAAGAAACGAGTATAGATGCCGCCTCTCGTCGCACCGATTACATATCTCTCTCACACACAGTCGCGAATGCGATTTTAATAAAGAGAATAAATCATTTAAAATGCAGCCGAGGGGACGCGCAAGCTGGAGAGAGAGAGAGAGAGAGAGAGAGAGAGAAAAAAGGAGGAGGAAGCGAATTTCGCAGTTCGAGGGGGATGGGGGAGAGTAGAGCCGCGGCGAATAGTTTCGCGGACGGGGGTCGGCGAACCAGTTGCTGCCTGCCGCCGTCTCTAAGTTCAACGCGCGCGGCGGAAGCGTCGGGAAGTGCGTAACGAGAATTTAGCGTGTTCGTTTTTTTCTTTCTTTCTTCTTTTCGTTCGGTTGGAGGTAGAGCGCGATGATGCAGGATGTTATGGTGAGGCTGAGTCGCGATGTTATGGACGAGGTTCTCGAGTTTTTCGATGGTACGTAGAAGATTTTTGTTGATGGATTGGTGTTGGTGCGGGTAGGGTTGGCATTGTGCAAATAATTGCGGTTATTTTATTAGGTTAAAGTAGTGATTAGTAGTTAAAAATTAAGAAAAATTACAGGATATGGGTTACTTAATCCTCTAAAGTATTAACAAATATTAGCTAGTAAAAACGAATAAAAATACTTACACTTACAGCTCAACACAAATAATCGAAACTCTCCCCAAAATAAATAAAATCTCCCAAGAAACCGTAAAAACAGTGGCTAAACCCAACCAACCAAGCTCATAGCCTCCACGCAGAAACGCACCGTTCAGAGTGCACACATTCGGCGGAGCATCAGGCAACGACCCCGAAGGGGCGGCTGCCGAAAAATAGCGCGTACGCACGCATAGAGAAAGAGAGAAACGGTAGCGCTCCATGGAAAGAGAGAGGGAGGGGGCGAGAGAAAAAAGGAACCGGTACGGTATTTTTGCGAGGGGTGCATTTCGTTTCGCGATCGCGCTTTCGTTATATAAAAGGAGCGACCCGGTGTGTGCTCTCTGATCCACTCTCTCTCTTTCACATCTAGACGAAGTCGCTGCTGCCGTCGACCTCCTATCAAAAACAGACCGCGGCCGAATTGAAAAGGTGAGCCCCTGCGCGCGGGGGCAAAGAACCCGACAATGCCGAAGAAATTAAACTTTCTTCGGCAGAAAGAGAGTTGCTCTCGCGAAAAGAGGAAGGGCCCGGTTCTGTGTTCGCGTTCGTCGACCTACTGTAAGCGCGCGCTGTTTTTTTTTCTCGCTCCTTGTTTGCCGGAGTCGAACTACCCCCCGAGGGGCTTCGAAAAAAGCCTTGAGGAGCTTGAGAGTGTGCGTGTGTTAACGGTGGGGTGTAGGAAGGGGAGAGCTGCGCGGAAATGTTGCAGGATTCGCGCGAGCGGAGCGCTTTTTTTCGGTAGGATGCTGAGGGGGGAGAGGGGGATGATGTAATTTCGGGGTTGGAGGGTGATGGGTTGTGTTTTGTTGATGTTTGTTGAAGAGAATTTTGTGGATGTTAATTTGGGTTTGTGGTTATTGAGTGGATTTTTGAAAAATCGATGTGTTATTGTTTTTGATAAGAATTAGTTTGTTGATTTTTTATTAGCTATTTTTTGCTAAAAATTTGAAATAAATGACGTGGTTTTTTTCGTGGTAGTGATTCTCTATATATATTTTTTAGAAAAAGATAATCTTTTCTATATACATTAATTATTAATTGCAGAATTTTGTAAAATTTACTGACGCTCACGTCACCTTTTACAATCTCTCAAAAAAATTCCAAAACAAAGTTTGAAAAGCCCGCCGAAACAGAAATCCCCTAAAGATCCGCGCCCACTCCGGACGTTCCACAATCAGCAACCCAAATCGACGTCCCATAACTCGCTCGGCTCGTCGCTCTCCGAGACCTTCGCGCCGTCTCGCAATGTCGAATTCATAATTGAAATTGCTCTCTGTCGTAAGTCAGCGCCTGGCGTGGCTGGCCGGGCGCTGGCGCCCCCTGGCGGCCGGCTCTCGCGCGCGCCGCGCCGGCAGCTCTTCGATTATTACGCGGCATTCCGCGGATGCCATCGCGTCGAATTTATATCCCCGCTCTCTCGCTCTCTGGCTCGCTCACGAGACTCTTGGATGTGTCTGTTTATGCGTGTGTATGTGTGTAAGCGCGTAGCTGCTCCTTTTCCGCGTGAAGGGCCGAAAAAACGTGGTCGCTGCTTGGCGGAGATGCTGGCGTGGTTTCGTGTAGTTTTTTTCGAGCTGGGGTTATTGTGGGAATGGTTATTTGTTTCTGACGTTTTTTAGAGCGGGATTTAAAATTGATGCGAGGCAAATAAATAAATCTGGATATTAATAATTAATTTGAAAATAACGCGTTCATTTTGCAATATTCCTTTTCATCTCTCTAAAAAATATGAAAATAAACGTTATTAAAGTACATTAATAATAACCGTCCATATTAAACCCCGTCGCCTCAAAACTCTCCCCGCGCCACATTAAAATTCCGACAGCGCGAGCGAAACTCTCCGAGCTTCTTCACCCCTCTCTCAGCTCCCTCTCCACCTAAAATCACCGAAAAACGAGCTGTGGCACTCGGGGCGCAAAATGTAGGCCGCCGCCGGCGGCTCCCGATTAATAATTTCCCTATCGGATCAATCCGCGCGCTCTGCGCGTTTAAGGTTACGTTAACCCGGATTCTAACCTCGAAAGTTCGCCGCACGAGCGGGTCAGAGATATACCTCTCTACGTCGCTGTCTCGCCTGTCCGTGTGTATATCTGCGCGGCGGCACTACCACCTATTTTCGGCCTCTCGCGGAAGATCGATCCTACGAGAACGCGGCGACGACCTCCAGATGCCGCTCCCTGCATCGCTTTTAGAGCTGGGCTGGAGAGAAAGATGAGGGGAGATACAAGGAGAGCTGGAGGTGTAGGAGGGTGTAGAGGTGGCTTATGAATGGGGGGTTGGTTGAGTAATGAGTGCTGAGGGATGGTGGGTGGGGTGAGGGGTGTTTTTTCTGGGTGATTTTGTGGATGGTGGAGTGGGTGACCTGGTTTTCGGATTTTTTTGGATTTTGATTTCTTTTTTGTTTAATTTCTGGAGTTGGTTTTTTTGGTGTGCGGGATTTCTGATTGAAGAAGCGCTGTGCAGTTGCGAGTGACAGTTACGGGATGGTTGCTTTTATTGTAAGTTAAACGTAACAATTGTAACAAAAAAGGAATTTTTTGCGCAGTAAGGACGTAACTAGATCAACCTGCCACTGCACCTTGCTATTTTTAGCGCTCGAAAACTAGATTGTTCCAGTTAAATGTTCATTGTTCAGTTCAGGGATAAAAATTTTTTTTCTGGTACTTCCAATTTTAACAAATTCAATTCTCCCGTTAAAGAACATTTTTCCCTCCGCATCGATACTCGTCAAACATTGCAAAAAACTCAAATTGAAACAAACGTAATCTCACAATTAATCTTCTGTTAACAAATTCCACTCAAAAAAGGCCATTCCTTTCCCTTTCCGTCTTCTCCATTGATTCCAGCATCCGCTTACTTATCACGATTAGTGGCAAGACATACAGCACAGTCGATCTCTCCGACGCAAGCTCCTCTCTTGTCCCCTGGTACTCTTGGGAGCTTAACTTCCGGTGCATTAATTCTTTGCATCCCTAGGAAGTTGCCCAATTCGCACCGAAGTTCTCGAGCTCGCGTCGACTGAGTTATTCTTTCTTCTTGATTTTTGTCTTAACAATGGTATTTTGGGATTTGGAAAAATGGGTTGTGTATAAATGCAATTATTTGTGGATGCATAAAAGAAACACTGCTTTGCTGTAATTTTAAAAACGTGAAAGTTATTATTATTCTATTGAAAAATACGGCTAAAAATAGTCATTGTAAACAGACGAAACTTGCCCAATTCAAATATTGTGGTATCGACGCAACATCTATACTTTGCTAGCCAGCAGCAACACAGTTATTTTCAAGGCTGTAACAGCAAAATTAGAACATTTTTTGGTAAACTATCAATATTTTAGGTATACCCACATACTTAGTCAGTAATTTAGGCTACCAAAATATTTATTCAAAGTAAAAAAGTAACTTTCCAAGTGGCTGTTTTGAACTTTGGATTTTATGAAATAAGTCATTAATCGTCAGTAGATAATGTCCAAGTCCAGAAAGACTATCAATTTCATTATTTAAAAATAAAAATTTTAATTTTTTACATTTAAATAATTTATTGCAACAAGTTACTGTATATTAAAATAAATAAAAATTCATATCTTAATTTCTACAATTCACCAATACACATCTACGCATCAACTACTATCTCTTCATCATCTCACTCTCTTTCACAATCCAATCCACGCATCGTCCCGTTACCCTCACCCAAAACCCTCTCCTCAATCCCAAATCAAACCCAACCACCGAGCCAAACCATCACTCAGCTCCTTAAACAAGCGATTCTCCCAGCCTCATCCTACGGACAAAAAAAGAAGCAACAAGGCAAAACAAGCGGCTGCACGAAACGTCGAACCGATGAAACGGAAAGAGCCGCGCTGCGGCCTTCCCGCGGTGCGCCCGTTCCCACTAGCTTCATTTCCGCGTTCCGTCACGTGTGAACCTCCTTTGCGGCTCTCCTCGCCGAGCGAGCGGATAGATAGATACACACGCTCACGCGAGAAATGACGACGATGAGAGGAAGAGAGAGACGCGCGCGCTCCTTTGGTCAGTGACATGTGCATCGCCGCCGCGTTCCGACTCGTCCCATCGTCTTTTCTTCGCCTTTTTCTTTTTCTTTTTCTCGCTGCGAGGAATTATGAAAATAAGAGAGATGGAGAGAGAGGCAGGTTGTTAGGTTGTACCGGTTCTCTTTGTTACGTGGGATACTTTGCGGGCCTTGTGAATGAGGCTCGTTATTCGGATGGGCTGTCGATAGTGAATACTTACTATTTTCTGTTGTTGGAAGCTAGTGTTTTTTAAGGTTTTTGTAGATTGGAATATTTGCACTCTGAATTAATGACTTTCAAATTTTTTAAACTCTCAACTCGCTGTTATCATCTGTTATCAGCAGAAGTTCTCTACTTTGTAAACTTTTCTGCAATTCCATTTATGAAACTAACTGACCCACGTTGAGTCGAATAATCTGTTTTTTTTTTTACATTCCCTCACAATTTCACTCCCAGCGAGCAAAGCTGTGACGCGGCCATCCGTAAAGCGTACAAAGCATTGCGATTTTTATGCGCACTATGCATTTTGTACTCTTCCATTTCCAAAGCTATTATCCCGTTATTTTGCCCAGTATGGTCGACATATTTCATTTGGAATTTTATTTTAACGCACTGGTTTATTTTTAATTGCATTGTAGGATTTTATCAGCGTTGAGGATGTTTAATGCCGTAGTATTAGATTTAATCTTTTTAGTTTACAGTGTAACATATGTTCAACAGTATTAATTTCTGAACCATTTGTTCGTATGAATTAGTGTTAATAAGCAATAAAACAACTGGACATTTAAAATTCAATTGTTCATTTGAACGAACTTGAATAACCAATTACTGTAAAATAAAAAAAGTTATAAAAATTTTATATATAAGATATATAAAATTTTTATATTCATATACATTCTTTATTTTATTGTAATTGGTTATTCAAGCTCACAAGTAAGTGTGCTTCACAAGATTCAGAATAATAGTCTACTACCAAAACCAACCTACAAAGCCCTATCCACAAGCACCTCCTCCACCCCAACCAAAAATCTTCGCAAAAAAACCACCCCTCCCCCCAACCAAAAATCCCTCATCCCTCGCATCTTACCGAAAATTCCAACCTGAACCTTACTTCCCGCGCAGCGACTCGTAACGCCAGCGCGCTCCTCACTCGCGTAATATAAAAGCCAACGGCGCGGAACGTGTACAGTTTGCCGAGAGTAAGAGAGAGAAGTGCGCCTCTCCGCCGCACCTCCGCTTTTTCTTCTCCCTCTCTCTCCCCGCGGAACGAGGGAATTCCTCGACGCTAAAAACTTTTCCTATATCCCCCCACCGAAGCTCGATGCGCAGGGCGACGACGAGTATAAAAGTTTACCGCTGCAGCGCGCGCAGTGCGCCGCAAGAGCGCGAGCTTTCCGGGATACGCGCGCAGCGCGCCTCGGTTACGCCTCTTGAGGAGATTTCGGTTTAGGGCTGCTGCTGCTGGGTTGGTTTATTGGTGGGTCGCTGGCTTCTTGAGATATTCCATATTTTATTTAGCCCTTTGTGGCCTAGTGGGCAGTTTTGTTGGGAGGTGAGATTTGGTTTGCCGGGTTTTTTTAATGTTGGGATTTTATGAGGTTAATTGAACATTTATGGGGGACGTTTACTGGGCGGGTGAGATTTAGGCTGGGTGCTGCTGCGATGGTTGGGTTTTTGGTGTCTTGAGGAAGTACAGTGTAATATTGACTGTCCTTTTTTTTTCATTTTTACTATTTTATCGCCACATGTACCCTTATTATGAAGTAATAAATCAACATGAAATAATTCGCATCAAATAATGCAATTCCATATTCCACCATTAAACTTACCATTTCTCCTTCATAATTAACTTTCCAACTATAAATCATCATTCCGCTCAAAGTTACGCCCAGAACATTAATTAGCATGCGAATCCATACTGCCTTCTCCTAAAGTCAAGGAATTCATAACTAACCGATCTTCCCGCGAGAGACAACCATGAAAACGACTGGACCGATTTTACGCCTGATTTCCCGCGATGATAAACGAAACGCGTATATGTATCTAGAAGACGCGTCCAAGCCACGTGTAATTACTGTGACTTACCTCTGCGTATGGATTTCTTCGCGCATTCGAGAATAATTGAGGCAAGAATTACGGGGGACTGGCTAAGATGTTCTTATCCGAGTTTTTATGCTAATTAGGAGGGTGAACGGCGAGTCGTGTTTCACGAAAAGTGTAAAATATTTTTTAATTGTGGGAAGTCGGTAGAGTACAAAGTAAATTATTATCATTTAATTGGGTAGGTATTTGTATAATTAGATGATATTATGCGAGCACTTAATTAAGCAACTTGCTGATGGTTAGTTAAATGCCTTTTAAATTTTTGCTCTCAATTTTCCTCGCCAACAAGTTCTCTCAAAAAATTCATTCCACAAGACGAAAAGCGTATATACAATGTAAATACTTCTATCAAGTACTTCTTTTTGCGGAAACCCTCAATTTTTAACTACCGTTAAAACATCCCCGATTCAAGAACCAAAAAGTAAAGTTGTATTTTCTTTTAAACTTCATTTTAACCTACACCTGCAACGACCAATCGCCGAAAATTCAAAAAGCCAATTACCCCACTCAAAAAAGAAAAAGACTTACTTCCTAAGAAACGCGCGCAAGGAGTAGAAAATTAAAAAGAGAGAGAGAGAGAGAGAGAGCTAAGAAAAAAAGGGGCAGAGACAGGGAGTTAATTTACCGGCGAGCCTCGCGGAGCGCGGCGGGCCACTTCGGCGCGCTTTCTCGCTGTTTCGGAGCCCTCGAAAACAGCTCTCTCTCTCCTTTCGAAAGGGGCTCCGCACGAGGGGGCAGGGGCCGAAGACAAAGATAAGCTCACGAAGACCTCTCCGTTGTGTGCCTGCGTGCTTTTTCTCCTGGCTGCATCGTCGCGCAAGCTTCTTTTTTTTCTTACGGTTTCTGTTGTTATTATCGGGGAAAGTGGAGGGCTGTTTTGGCGCGCTGGCTTTTGCGTGCCGCCCACGCTATCTGGAGAGAAGCTTTTCATTTGGACTCGAGTGGTTAATATAGGGCTTCCGGAAATTCGGCTTTGATGCTATTAGGATCGTGTATTTTCTTTTATCGATTCAATTGTTTTTGTCGTTGTTGTAATCAGTTCTTCTGATTTGTCGATCTAGAGCTTGAAACAATGAAAAATTTCATACGATTATTGTATCTCACCTGTGTATCATTCAAATCAAATTTTGTTTATCTTCTATATAAGAAACCAAATACAAAGCAAAAACCAACAAACCCACCTGCCACAACATAAAAATTTCCTCCCTCAAATTCCCCAAAGAAAACGCACCCAACCAACACAAAACCAAGCTTCAAAAAGAAAAACACGCAGTCAAAACCATCCTCGCCAACGAAAGAAAAACAAACGCATCGAGCTTGCAAGCAGGGACAAAGTGCAGAATTCTTCGCCGCTGCGATAATGATAAGCCCACACCGACTGCCGGCTGTCACGTGCGCGAAACGCATATACAGATGTCAATGAACAATTATAAAAGTGCAGTCGAACCGAATGGTGGGGAAAGTGTTGGACTAAAGCAGGAGGGACGAGGCGGCAAAAGATAAGAAAACGTACGCACAGTGCCGATAGCCGGACTTTTATCCGAGACGCAGTCGGGGATTTTATTAATGAAATTCTTGGGATGCAGAGCGGGAAGCTAGATGGATGAAAAATAATTAGCGCCGGAGGTTATTGATTTATTGCTGTCTGAAATAATAGATGCGCTAGACTTACGTTTGTACTAATTCATTGCAGTCTGAAATAATAGATAGTTTCCCCGTAGTTTTTAATTTCTTTGTTCTCGCGAATTATCAATAAACAAAAAAACTCTAGATCCCCGCGTCCAAAACAAAAGTGTTTTTCTGTTTCGCCTCGCAATATCTTTAATGTCATACGCGTGAACTCGAGAGAGAGCTGCATACGCGATCCGCGCGTTATCACGCATTCTTCCACAACTCGGCGATAACAGCCGCATCTCGCCGATGTCGTAATGTCTTTTCGGTCATCAGCTCGCTACGAGGCTTTTTATGCGCCTGACGCTTCCTCGGCCAGTTATTGACTCATTCATAATCTCCGGCCCATTCAATACGAGCGTGCTCTCATTTATTTTTCAATAAACACATCTAATTAATAACTTTAATTAATTCTGTTTATTCGTCGTAATAAGAAATTCGTATCCCTCGTTAACTCGGGCGTGAAGCCACAGCATCTACGTTTCAGCGCGTTATCAATTCTTTTCTATGCGGGTATACTTGGTTTAATTTATCCTTCGGAAAATCCGATGCAGCGAGTTACTCATGAATGAATGGCGCGTCCCTAATGCGCATACGCTGGCGCAAACGAACCGCGTCTCACGACGTTATCGCTTTCGGGGATAGCCCCCGCAGCCACCCAAGTTTCAAACTGAAATTGATATTAGCAATTTCGAAGCGAACGAGCCTGAACTCGATTTCGTTGGATTCCGTGCGGATAGTCCCAGATCGGAAACTCTTGTTATCTATATCGTCAATCAGAATTTGCGAAATCGTCTTTTCGGTTCTTTTTTGATTTGAGATGAAACTCTTGTTTTAACGCGATTAATTTTATTATGTAAGATTTTTTTTATAGAAATGATGAGTGTCTTACCAAACTCGGCTCTATCTACTTTTTAAACATTATTCATCTTCCCAGAAAGAAGAGACGCAATTTGTAAGAACGCACTTGAATTTCTTGTGCTCGATTTAAAACTTTCAAGCTTACCTTCATCCTTCTTTATAAAAAAAAAATTAAGAAAAAAACAAAAAGAATCCACATTCTCGATCCGTATCTCAAACAATTACCCAAATTTTTTTAACGACCCTCCCAAAAAGCCGCTCGCACATAATTAAACTCGCACTTAATATTCGAGGGTCCACGATCAGAGGCGGCTCTCCCGTGCCCGAGCTAATCCAATCTAAACTCGTGCGAAATCCCGGCGAGATTCCAGCCTCGCACTCTATATACGTAGAAACGACCGCGAGAAGCTGACGACGATAATGAAGAAAAGAGCGGCCGGGACGTGCCAGACTCGGGAGTGGGCGAGGGCTGACAAACGCGAGGCGCTTTGTTAAAGGGATCGCCGTGAAAAATGGTGATTTGGGAAAAATTTTTGCGATGGCTTTTGGAAAAAGGTGAGAAAGTTTATTCGCCGGAGGAAGCCGGGCGTCGTCTTGACGTGCGCTGCTTTTTCTACTGAAAGGATGCAGCGAGCTCTTTGTATTATTGCGCGGACTTTAAGAGGGCTTTTAATTTTCTCGCGCGGAACTAAATGGGCTAGATTCTTTAAAATTCGCGTTTCTTTTGACTTCCAAGGAAATATGTAAATTGCGTTACGTCGCCGGGGTCAGAGAGTCCGCTTCCTCGTAAGTGAGCGCGCTCTTTATTTTAAATTTCCGTTTTTAATGAAATGTAAAGCCGAAAGAAAATAATTATCACTCCCTAAAGCATCTTAAAAAACTACAAAAATTCTTAAAAATTCCATCCTCTTTCCGCGCTCAAATTTCCAACTTAGCTCCCAACGAAGCGGCGTTACTCCGGCTCCCTAAATCTCGCTAATCGTCTTTCGCAGAACATTCGCACCTCTCTCTTACCGCTCTCCTCGCGCTGAAAAACGAAAGCTCGCCGCTAGCTGCAAAGAAATAGACCCGGCCGCCCGGCGCGATATACTAGAGCCGGTAGACACTAGAAAAGAAGAAAGCGCGCGCTCGATCGTGCCCCGAGAGAGTGAGAGAGAAAGCTCGGAGAGGTATCAGCGTTAAACGCGAGGGTCAGGATTAAATTTAACCGTGGGCTCGGGCTATTTATAAAGATTAACTTGTTGGCGCGATAACGAAGCAGCCGGAGTACGAGAGAGAGAGAGAGGAGAGAAAAAAACGAAAGAGAGTAGAAGAAGAAGAAGCAGCAGTAGAGAGAGCAGCAGCCGGCGACGTTAAATTGTCGAGCGAGCAGGCAATTGCGCGACGGCGGGAATCGGGGCAGCGACGAGGTGAAATTCCTACGGAGCGTTTACTCGTTTTCGTTCTCGTGCGCGTCCTTTATGTCTGCAGTCGCCGCCGCCGGCCGGACTATATTTAATTTGCCAACTAATTCCTAAGCGCGTTTAGCGAGAGAGCGGACGGCTGGGAGGGAGAGAGGGAGGAAGCTTGACGATAAACCGTCGGCTGCGAGGAGCGCGAATCGCAGAAATATCGTTGCGTAATTTGTTTATTTTTGGGGGGAGAGCGAGATGAAAGTAGCGCCGGATATGCGAGAGGTGCGCGTCGGTTCGCTGGGTTTGTTTGAGGCTGATTTTGGCTGTGATTAGGAATGGGCTGCGGGTGAGGAGGGCTGGACTTGGGTATCGAATGTTTTAGTGAGATTTTTGATAGTTTTGGCGTGGAATTTTGATTGGTGCGACGTTTTTCGTTATGCTTAAAATTGGAATGTAAAAATATAATTTATGACGTTACAAATTAGAGCTGACAGGCGCGCTTAGGCGCCATCGCGCTAGTCAAAATACTCATCCATCCAAATTATAATTCTCAGCATAAGCCGTCAAACAAAAAATAAAAAAACTCCAACACCAAAAAAAAACACAAAAACCTCTAAAAAAAAGTCAAACCACCTTAAAAAAAACATCAGCAAGCACGTAATAAAGGCGAATCGCAAACAAATCAAGCGGCTTCCTGCTACTCTCGCGGCTTATTTTCGCCCGCAGTCCGACGATAAAAAGGGACGGCTGCCGCGTATAGGTCAGCCGGCGCGCAGAGCCACTCTCCAGCTCTTGCGCCGACACAATAAAATGCTGCTCTCTGTGCAGCGGTGCGCGCGCAGGCTGCCCTTTGCGCGCGCTGCATTCCTGGCCAGTGTGTCGCCCGGCTATTTTAAGCCCGCGCGCGAGAGTTCGTTTAATAAACTTACCACCGTCGCTCAATTGACGCCGCCGCCTCCCGTGTAATTTCTTCATCCTCCTGAGCTGTTGCTCTGGCTTGCGGATTGGATATCGTGGCTGATAAGGCATGCGGGTCTGGGTGTGGGGGGTTTTTGTTGCGAGGATTCGAGGAGGGGGTTTTGGTTGAGTGTGGGGGATTGAGAGTTCGTTGAATCGTTCATTTTTTTGATTAAGGACAAATTTTTAGTATATAGTTTCTTTTTTTTTATATACAAGAACTGATAATATGAAAACAGACTTTATTGGATTTCTACGAGTTAAGATGCTTAAATCGAAAAAATTTTTCTCTAAACAAGTGCGATACACTCAAACCTTAGCAGATGTTAGTGTACAGATTTATTAGTTGTCTCAACTCCATCATGCTAGGCCTAATGAATACGCAGCATTCAAAGAGAAATTCAATAAAATTGTAAAAGGATTTTAAAGAATAATGCGAAATTAAAATATGATATGAAGAAAGAACTGATAATGTTGGTTGCTTTGTAAATTTATTGGTAACAAGATGTTTAATTTCCACCTTTGTTCGTTATCTTTTGCAGCTTCATATTTCAAGTTTCTTTGAAATAATTTATTAAAAATTTATTTTTGTATATTTATTAAATTTATTTATATTTCTTATACAATCATACATGTATCAAATATTCCTGAATGATACAGTCAAATGTCTAAATTAAGAATACTATTTACATCATATAGCAGTATTATTTCACGTTATAAGAAAAACGTTATGTAGTTAAATTACGGAGTAAAAAAAAGTGACTACATCTTACACTAAAAATCAGTATATTTGTAGAAAATTCTACCATAAACATAAACTTTTTTTATTCTGCGCTTCTGGGTTTAATAGACCATCCTTCTCTGAGTATTGAATTTTTAAATATAACTGAACCATCAGAATCCAATTTTTCCTGGTTTATCATCACGTCAAAATAACAGTTTCTATTTAAAATTTATATATTACGCAGCAATAACAATACGCCAACTTTCATTATTCCAATAAACCCCTCAATTAAAATCAGAAAATACAAATAAAAAATCAAATAAACTCTCAAACTCCACCCAGACCAATAATTCCCTCCTATAATAAAATATCGACCACCACCTCCAATACCCTCACTCCCCCCTCCACATCATAATACCGAAAAATTTCATTCAGATTCACCGCTCGAGTACAACTCGCAGCAGAGCAGAGTAGGCCGCATAATTCGTCAGCCAGGCTTGCTCGTTCTCGTAATTTTTCCTCGGATTCTCCGAATGGCAGTGGCAGTTGTACTCCCCGAGCCGTGCGCGTGGCACAGTTTGCATTAGTGTTTGTTGAGGCGGAACATTGGCGCTCTGAATGGGGGGTGGGAGGGGGAGAATGGAAAAAAGCGCGCGGGCGTACGCGAAATCGGAAACTCGCTGGAAATCCGAAAAATTCCGCGCGCTGCAGCTGGAAAGGGAGAGAGAGAAGATTACGCGGCTGGTGTAGTGCTTCTGTCTTTTACTACTGCGGACTTTTATTACCGCGCTCGTCTGGTTTTTTCTGTTTCATTCGGTTTCTAGTTTATATCGCGGGGCTCTCTTGTTTTTTGTAAGCTGAAATTGTTCCCTATCTGCGAGAGGCTCCGCTTTGCTGCGTCTTCGGTTTTATCAGCTTAGATTATTGAGCTGGCTGGTCGGACATTCGTATGCGCCAGTAGTTACAGACGGAACGCATAAGCCGTTGCTTCTGTCACCTTGTTTTCGGTTTAGTATCTAAGGGAATTGCAATTATTTTCTAAAAAATTTTATACGTCATTTAATTATTAATAATTTATTAAAAATTGTGAAACGTCAGGTGTTTTATAAAATTTTTATTTTACAAAACAACTTGATTTTTCTCTTTCCACATACTTCGACCACCAGCTTATTTCGCTCGTACAATATCGCTCACAACTCTCTATCCCCCGTCTAATTTTCGTTTAAAAACGTCAGGGCAGAACGAGGAGTCCTAAAAAGAAATTAAAATATCCTCCCGCGGTAACGCATATTTATATCCATACATACTCGGGCAAATTTTTTCCTCCGCGCGGCTTCTACTTTTTTTCTATATATTCTCGCTCTGACGGATCCGCGATAGATAAAGATGAGTATTTTTTTTACTTTTCGCCTATCTCTTCCAACTCTATCTCCGCCGTTCGTTCGGCGAAAAAAAAAGGTACCGAACAATCCGTGCCGCGCGAGGTGGATGATAGCGTAGACACTACGAAGGCCGTATATATATATTCAATGAGGAGGGAGGGATTTTTCATTTCGCACGCTCCACAGTTCTGATATATTCCTCTCTTGCCTCTCGGGCTACTCCTACAATGGGCCTACTTTCGAGCGCTGTTAATTAAACGTATTTCTATAACGGTTAGCTCGAGCTTCAAAGATTCTTACAAAAAAAAAGTAACGATCGGCTCTCGGCCGTGCGTGAAAAAAGTTATATCCCTATTAACGAAGCTCCGATACCGATAAGTGAAAAACTTGGCTTTATCGGGCGGCGCGCGCGGTAGTTCATTCAATTATTCAGGCCACAAAAGCCGCGGCTAATGCAACTTTTAATTCATCCTAATTATCGATCCCCGCAACATCCCGTCAAGCTTGACAATGCCGGCTCTTGAAGCTTTCTGCTTGCGTCCTGCGCGCCGCTTCCCCCGCCGGCGGCGGAGGGAGAGAGAGAGAGAGAGAGACAAAAAGGAAAATGGGTCGACGGCGCGCGCCGGCCGCGCGCTCTCGAAATAAAACGAAACAAAATAGTAAAATCAATATCGGCGCGCATCCAGCCAGAGAGCCAAGCGAGCAATGGTTATGCCTGCGCGCTAGCGCTCGCCTATATGAATGCGCCCTCGCGAGGGAAAAGCTCGCTCTCGGGGAAAAAAGCTCAATGAACCGCGCGTACTCATCTACTACTTCACGCTCGCGAGCAGCTCTACTTTCGTTTCTTTCTCTCTCTCTGGCTTCCAACCATTTTGTTCGCGCGCCCATTCGAAATCCCGTTCGATCGGTTTGCTTCCCCTACTCTCCTGCGCGCTTATCGCTGCGAGGAGAGTCTTTGGAATGAGAGGGAGGAAGGGAAGGAGCGGGTGATAAGGAAGGAGTGGGTGGAAGACAAAAAGCCCGCGAGCTTAGTGGGAGGAGAGATACAGAGACGTGGATTTTTAGTGGGAGAGACGTTTTTCTTTTATTTTGGTGGGAGGTAGGTTCGATGATCTGAGAGCTGGTGATTCCGCTGGTGAAGATTGTGTTCTTTTTCTTTTGACGGCTAGTGCGAGGATTTTGCTTTTAAGTTTGTATTTGCAATAGTAGAATTTTGTAGTTGTTAATGGATTTTGAATGAAATATCTTGACGAATGGATACGTTTTAGTTCCATAACAGGAAATGCGTATGCATATGTAGGCTACTGGATCATCTTGTGACGTAGAGTATATAGTATAGGAATCGAGTTTAATCCAAAATCATTACTACATCACAGTGGTTGTATTTCCAACGTGTACCTGAATAAATATTGGATTATAAGATTAAATTTACGAGTAAGCTTGTTTTACTCTATGTAGAACATTTCCAAACATCACGGTAAAATAGAGGAATTACGTCAATATTTTAAAAATTTCGAAGTTCAAATTTAGTAAAAAATATCGGTATCATTATTATGCGTACATTGTGTATTTACAATGCATAAAAAGGCTTATCCAAGTGAGTCAACCAATTTTGTTTATTTCACTTTTCCCCTGATTAAATCCTTGCAACTTCTCAATCGAAAATTTCGTAAATACGGAAATTACTTCAGGCCGATAAGAATAAGTCAATTAATATTTCTGACGCAGCGTGAAAAAATAAATGATTCATGCGTAGGATCACAAATAACATTTGACCTATTAAGCAATTTGTTTACCAAGTTTTTTTCATAGAATCATGATAAATTCGTTTCCAGCTCTCATAGGCGCCTATTGTATATTTTATTATTTATGTTTCTCCAAGTAACTTTTATTATAAAAAATATATATGTATATCATGCCTAAGTACTAGCTATTATCAGTTGTAATAGAATATGAAATTATTAACGACTCGGTATTATCATTTATGTATAACTCGCATTTTCCATGCACAAATGGGAGTCATAAATTATTAACGTACTTGATAAAAGATGATTGATGAAGTCGAGGTAAATGATTTTGCACAGATCGCAATTAGCGAAGCTACATTATCAAACCCAGACTACGCAAAAACTAAACTATCATTTAACCACCAAAAAAACTTTATATCCTCCTAAAAAAATCTAAATACCAACCTCGCAGAGATCCCCAACCCACCTATCACCCCAATCTTCAATCTCCTTCTATTAACTCTAATCACACATCACGAATTTGTCAATCCACCCCACGCAGGCCATCACGAATGATCAGACAAGAGCGCGCCCAGCATCCTAGCCTCTCTCTCTCTGCCCTCCTTATCAGCCTCGCGTCTCAAGCTCACTGGCTTCCAGCCGCCTCCCTCAACCGAATCATCTCCCATTATCCGCGCATTGTGAGACAGTCCGCTTACCTCTAACCGTTTCTTCACCTATCTCCCCCGCACATACACGTCTGTGCGTTTCTGTGTGTGGGTGTGTGTGTGTGTCATCGGCAGCTCACACAGCGCACGCACCTGTCAATGAATGACAGGGCCGCATTCATCCGAGCTTGCAAGCTCTTAATGACGACTCTCGGCGCGCCTCTTTTCTACCTCGTCGCGCTTCATTTTTCATCCCCACACCCCCCACTAGCGCGCTCGCGCGCCGGCTTTTGGAAACTCGCCTCGCGGCGGTTTTCGCGCTTTCTTCTCGTCGCCCACCGACTCGCGAGTGTATTCACCCCACCTCGAGGGATGGGGGAGGGGGGCTGCCGCGACTATTTATCTTCGTCCCTCTCGCGCGTACTATCCATCCATCTCTCTCTTTCTCTCTCTCTCATCCCTTACTACTACGCGCGTAGTAGTACACGGGCTACGAGAGTACGACGACGGCGGTGGTAGTATCGATCGCGGGCGTCGACGTCCGCTCGGTGGCGCCCCCGTCGCCCTTGCTTATATACATACGCGTATATACGTATATATCTACGCAGACTACCTTCTCCCCGGTGCGCGCGGGAAAGGAGAGAGAGAGAGAGAGCAAGGGGGGCGAGAGGGGGACAGCAGCAGCGGCAGCGAGCTAGCTTTGCGGTGGGTGGCGCGCTAGAAGGGAGGAGAAGCTGTCTTGCTCTCGCCAAGGGAAAGAGACCAATCGCCGCTCGGCTCTGTGTGTATATACGTGTGTATGTGTGCTCTCTTTCTCTCTCGCCGATGCGCAAAGACCGAAAGAGAGAAAGCAGGAGAGAGAGAGATAGACCGATGGATAGAGAAGCGCTCGGCCTAGAAGAAGAGAGAGAGAGAGAGAGCGAGATAGAAGTAGAGCGTGCGCATACACCCGGCACACTCTCTATCCGTCTTTCTCGTCCCGTTGCGCGAAAAGCTCGCTCTCTCGCACGTCCTGACGCCTATCGAGTGCGCGCGGAACGTCGCTCTCTCTCTCGCTCTCTGCATCCCTCTTTCTCCCCCGCTCGGCTAGCTCTCTCGCTTGCGCATCTCTCGCGCTCTGTCGCGCGCGCAGTGCGCGCCTGTAGCGGCGGTGTACGTAGCTCTCTCGTCAGCGCCGCGGTAGGCGTAGTCTCGTGCACATCGCGCGTTTACAGTTCAGACACCGAGCGAGAGCACACGATAGATAGAAGAATTTTCACGCTTGCACGAGAGATTAACGTTAGTGCAGTCGAAAAAAGCGTGCCCAGCCGCGAGATGAAGCCCGAAGGAAGCTGCTGCCGGGGTAGAGCGTCGCTGCTGGGGATACGCCGCGGCGGTGCGCGCATGCCGCCAGCGCGGCGCAGCAGCGGTCGTGGGAAAGCATGGCCGCGTCGAAGGAAAGTCGACGAGCGGCGAGCCGCCGTGAGCGAGGAAAGAGGCCCGTGACGCCGGAGATTTCGCCGATAAACCAGAGAGTGGCTGCAACCCTGTAGTTTCATCGAGCTGGATATAGTCGAGAACTCGCGAGGCTGTGAAAACTGTGCCGGCTAGTATGTGTGTGTGTGTGCAATCGCGGAGTGCAGAGGCTCTACTTTTTTCTTTTATACTTTCGGGACGACACGTGACACATGCACACACACAGCGAGAGGGAGAGGAGCTTGGACGGACACACGCAGACGCCGAGAGTTGAACGACTTCGAAGAGAGGCGTTACGTAAAGCATATATACCGCAACGCCGTGTGTGTGTGCGTGTGTGTGTGTGCACCTCGAGGCAGCAGTAGTGAGTGCGCGCTCCAAGGGGGAGAACGGCAGCTTCTTCAGGAAAATTCGCGACCACGAGCCGAACGAGGCGTTGCCCATCAGAAAGCCATGAGGCCGAGAACACACACACACACACAGACACCGATGCGTGTGTCCTCTCGCATGGCCGCCGCGCGCTGTGACACACACACACACACGCAGCTTGCGCCGAAAGCTCGCCGGAACGCGCGCGCGCGCAAGTGTGTGAGTTTCTCTACGTTCTGTGCGCGAGAGAGAATATTGTGCGAGATGACGAGACAGCGTTTTCGATTTGTATACTCTTCCATGGCCGCGTGCACGCGAGTGCCAGTGCTAATCGAGTGTGCGACGAGTGCGACGTGGAAAGAGAGAGCAGTTCTCGAGGAAGAGCAGCGTCCTTCCTCGTTTCCTCGCGCGGACAACTGCGCAGCGGCCGGAATGAGGTAAGATGCGCCGCCACCGCCGCAGACGCGCTCTGGCAACGATCGAGCGTGGCTTTAGGCTCTAAGTGTCCGATCCACACCCTCCCCGGTTTTTCCCGCGTGTAGGAAAAAGGGGATTGAGTTTGACACTGCGTGGGGTGATTTTTTTGTCGGGTATGGTTTGAGGGATGGGTTTTTTCTTTTGGGAGATTTTGTGTTATTAGGAAATAGTTGGAGTGCTTGGGTTTAGTACGATGGCTCACTTGCACTGGAAGCTTGTTGGTCTTCTTTAGTTCCCTTAAGTTGACCGCTGTGAAAGTAAAGACTATAAATATCTCGCTAGTTATTATCGAGCTTACAAATTATTAATTACTGCAATCTTAAAATAGTTTGATATTGGAAGGTGTTTTAATAGGTGTGCGTTATTTGATTCATTCTTATTGCAAATCAATTTTACATGATCTTTATTAATATAGTTTTAGTAACGATGGAGTTTTTGCACCCCATCTTGCACATAGACTCGACTATATAGCCTGAAAAGCGGAGATACTCTAGACAGAAGCTACTGACACACATACAACTATTTTCCGGCTTTACACTCTAATCATTGTAAAGAAATAAATACGAAGCACAAATCGAGAGCAATTGCAGAATCAACTTCTAATTTCCCCCTCCATACACTATCGCATAACCTTTCCCTCTCACTCTCATTCCGTTCCTCTCTCAATCTTTCATTATTTTTCGGCGCTCTCCGGTCCTTATCTCTCTCCTCTCGGTAGGGGCACGTGTTACGCGCCTTGACCTTGTCGCGCGAGATATAACGCACACAGTTCGATGAACCGCGGAGCGAGCGAGACAGAGCTAGGAGAACGCAAACTCAAGAGTCGTGTGACCCCCCCCCCTTCTCCCCCTAGGCGGGGGGCCATTAGCCCGCCGGCCTCCCGGTCTACGTAAGCGAGAGTCCGGGCTTCTAATATATATCTTAATTAACCGCTAATCTCGCTTGGACGCGAGCACTCGTAATTGCCTTGTTCAGAAATGGGCTCTGGTCTTCTGTCGGTCGAACTTTGCTAGGCGAAATTTTCGTATTTTTTCGGTAATCGAGTGTTTTTTTCGGTTTAGTGCACGTTTACTCATATTCCTCAAAAAAGAATAATCAATTTATTTACCAGCGTGAAATTCGAAAATCTGTAAAGTCGTAAAACCTAACTGTACAATCGAAAAATCGAACCTGCCTCAATACTCTCCAAACACACCCAGCTCCCGCAATCCCACAGCATAAAACACCCAACCAATCAGCTCCCCACACCTAACGAAAGCCCGCAAAAATCAGCGCAACTTCGATCTCGAATTCCCCGCTCGCCTCGGCAGCTCGAGATTTCGGCTGCGCTATCGACGTCAGAGAGAGAGAAAGACGGACAAACCTCTGTCTCTCTTATCGATCCGTGATTAGAGGCGTGGATGCCGCCGATCGATCTCGCGTTTCTCTCTTTCTTTCAGCGCACTTCTGATAGTGGCTACGAGCTTGATGGAATCTGCGAGCACGAGAATGTTCGCTCTTTCCTTCTCGGCAAGAGAAGCGGGTTCGACGACCGGTAATCTGTCGCCGGTATTTTGTAAATAGAATTCGCGATTTCGGCTCTCGGTTTCTGCGACTTTGTTTCGTAATGCCCGTTGTGCTGATTTGGAATTGATTATGTCGCTAGAGAAATTGGGAATTATTTTTTCGTGTCGTTTGACGATTATTTCTTCGTTAAAGGTTGGCCTGGATACAATGTTCACTTGGAATATTTTTCGGTAGATGTGCGAGGTGAAAATTGAGAAGTAGGGTAACAAGGTAAAAAGGTAAAGAAAGATTGATGCCGTTCCTTAATATTTTCTCTTTTCTTGTAAAACTAGCTAGCCGAGTTCGCGATGGTCCTTTATTGATCTATCTCTTCTCTCTCGTCTTCCTTGAGCATTTTTCTTCGTCTTGGCGTTTGAACTCCCCCCTTAAGAAACAAGGGGGTGAGAAACGCACCAGAGGGAAGAAGAGGAGTTTGCCAAAGTCGTAGTCGAGGGGCGGTGGGAGACAGAGAGAAAGAGAGAGAGAGAGAGAGCAGGGGAGAAAGAGAGAGAGATAGATAGAGAACGAAGTAGTGGCGCAGAGAAAAAGAGGGAGAAATGCTCTAGACCGAGTGCGGCAAGATATCGAGGGCTACCTTATTCTTCGAAGGGCTGCCGGCAATCCCGCACAGGAATTCCTCTTGAATTTCTTTTTTTTTTCTCTATCTCCCCTTTAAGCCGGAAGCCTAACGAACCTCTAGCCTTTTTTCCTGCCACTTTCGCGCATAAACATATAGCGATCTAGAGGATATTGCAATGCATACAAATACAGCTGTAGGTAATGATCATTGGGGTTCCTAAGAATATTGTTAGGAAAGTATGTTCTGTTAGCGAAATCGATTTGGTATCCATGCTAGGAATATAAGACCTTATCTTCTTAATACAAGTTATAAGCCTAAAATTTATTGCTTTTGCTGGCATAATTAATACTCGTAGTATCTCGATATAAATGCATACAGATATCTCCACATTGAATTGTCAGAAAGGTGTACAACGATAAATCACATTTGTTTAATTCATCTTCATCATCTTCATACATGATGGGATTTGCTATTATCTCTGCATAACCAGTAAACAGACGCACTAACATGCCCTACTGATCCTCATTCAATGCGAGGGCTTTATTCAACAGCGTATGAACATATTAGATTAGAAACGGCTTCCTCGAGTCGCATTATAATACGTCTCAGTGTCTTTTTCCGACTATAATAATCAATCCATCTCTCTTTCTCGCTTCTCTGGTTTTCCTTCTTTTATTTTTATTTTTATTCCTTGACCCTCTGAGCAGTGGGGTGCCCTGAACTTACATTTTCTCGTGTCCTCCTTTACTGTTCATATTTTTCTACCGCTACTTTGTTCGCGTGTAATGCGAGCTTGCGAGCAAAAAACA
This sequence comes from Eupelmus urozonus, assembly GCA_900480035.1. Taxonomy (NCBI): domain Eukaryota; kingdom Metazoa; phylum Arthropoda; class Insecta; order Hymenoptera; family Eupelmidae; genus Eupelmus; species Eupelmus urozonus. The sequence continues at coordinate 44,281 of UELX01000802.1, forward strand.
GCCTCGAAGGTATTTTTTTGCAACATCCATTGTCTCGATGAGCGATAAAATATGAAGGCGGTTAAATTAAATTCATTGAACCAGTTTTTTCTTAAATTAAAATTACGGGACAGACTTTAACATTGTGAAGCTGAAAATAATTGTTCAAATGAATCCAGTTTTATTCCATCAATAATTTATAATGTCTAAAACTGTCATTTAGTAATATTACTAGTGCAATATATTTGATGAAAAAGTTACGAGAAATCTGTACATAATGTAAGTATTATGTAAAATAACCTCCGATTCGATTCTAGGTATGACAGGTAACCGATAATGACATCTGACCAGTGTATCGCAAGGCATTTTCTGCGTACACGGGAAATATCGCTGGGCATCGTGTCCAGATACACAAATAATAGACTTTAACCACAGTTTCGAATATATCTATACATCCACATACAAGGGTATACCTCTACCGTTCTATACACATTTATTTCAATGGCGTACTCGGAAAATGCGGCGAAGCGCATTTGCTAGGTGGTTATCATCATCGGCAAGCTGCGTCGTCTTTGCCAATACTGTTTGGTCAGACAAATTTATCTTTCTGTACCTTTAAGATAACGATCGCACTGCAGTCGTTACACAAATAACCTGGCATCCACAGATTGAAATTTGAAGTTTTATCATGAACCATTTTTCCCTCTCTTTCTCTATTCTAATCCTAATTCTAAACTCACACAGCTTACCATCTCCCATTCACAATCCGCACTTGTCCAGTAACAAGCAAAATCCTGCACGTACAAAATAAACAATCGCACTCCCCTTATTTCTTCACAATTCCCCATCCCGTTCTCGTTCATTTCCATACATTCCTTCGCATCATCCTCGCTCCACTCCAGCCCCCTCCCCTCGATCCGGCTCTTGTGTGGCGCGTCACGTGAATTATAGATGCTAACTGGTAATTCTGGTGCAAGGCTCTCGTCGGGCTCTTGTCGACGCTCGAGGACATCTGCGCATATCTCAAAGCGATTATGGCACGCGGGCACATAACCGTAACTCGATTAAATTCACTCGCTCCCTCTCTCTCTCTCTCTCTCTCTCTCTTGCTCCCTCCCCTCGCTTCAGCCTTTTGTCAATCGTGCGCCCGTGAATTCCAGGCCCGCGCGGCGGCGTCGCTGCTTGGCCTTCGCTTATCGATAACAATCGAGCTCGATTGATAATCGCGCGCGATCGATTGAATATATCTGCAGTGCTCGGTCTTTTATCTTTGAGGAGCCGGTTGCGCGGATGGTCACGGTACATGCTAATTGCGGTGCGGAGAATTGATGAGCTAATGTTTATCGCGGAATTTTCTTTGACATAGAAGCGATTGACCGATATTGGTTAAGGGGTGTAACGGTATGAAAATGAGCCGGCGAATGATTTGAATTAATATCGTTTAATGAAATTTCTTCGATAAAAGATAAACAAAAGTGAACGCGTGTTCTCGTTACCGCCAAGATTATTTATTAATTCGCTCAAAGCAAAATCTCGGAAAACCGCTTCAGACGAGCTGAAATTCAAGGTCCCATAGAACCGTTCGACTTCTCCAGCCTCGGCTGATCAAAGCAAGCCTCGAATCCCGTACGGCCACGGAAAAGTTCTCGGTCAGCGGCGTCGATATAACTCTGCGCCAGTAGCTGCGTTAGGTGCGCGCACAGGGGAGGGTAGAGTAAGAGAGAGAGAGAGAGAGAGACAAGACACTGGCTCTCCCCTCGGAGGGAAAGCCGGGGCCGGCAGCTGAAAAAGGAGAAGACGGAGGAAGGAAGTGCGACGAACCGGCCAGGCCCGTATGTGTGTATGTGTCTGCGTGTGTGTATACGTGTGTAAGAGGGGGGAGAGCATCGCACGCCGGATGAAAGGGGTGCACACGCATGACCCTGAACCCAACCGCCGTCTACTTACACAGTGGGAGAGAGAGAGAGAGAGAGAGAGAGAGAGAGAGAGAGGAGGGAGGGAAAGAGAGAGAAAGATAGGGGTGCGCGAGAGGGGCGCGGGAAGATGGAGAGAGCCGGGCGATAGAGCGCGAGCGACTACTAGTACTGCTCTACGCGGAGAAAGAGAAGGAGCAGGATGGGGAGAGAAAGAGCGAGAGAGAGAGAGAGAGAGAGAGGGAGAGAGAGAGTACAGTAACCGGGATCAATACTCCCGCGTCTTGCTATCATTCATCTTGCCACGCCCCTCTGCTCTTCTCTCTTTCTCTCTCTCTCTCTCTCCTCTCTCTTTCTCCGTTCCTGTTTGTCTCTTTCTCTACTTTCGCGTTCTCAACCCTCCCCCTTTTCCAGTTTTCATTTTCCTCCCAAGATTCCAGTGTGTGCCATATTTTTTCACTGTTTTGCCTGGCACTTGTTTAATCGATTGGCGCGCTCTGGAGCACTCCTATTTATAAACCGATTTTTAATATCCACCTCTTTTGAGGACTGGCTTTGCAGACTTCGAGTTCAGGGGTCGGCCGCTTAATTGGTTTATTACTGTTCAATCGCCCTGACCCGAATGTAATATTTAATCTCGTTTAAATAATCAGGCGTCGGCTAGACATCTGGGTTATACTAAAATTATTAACGAGATTTATTTATAATGGCTCGCTTCTCAAGTTAGACGGTTCGATGCAAATTCGATGAAAACTGTACTCTCATCTTTTGACTCTCAAATTTCCCATTTTATTGGAAACCCTACTTCATCGTATATAAAAATACACGCGTCAACATTATTCATAAAAGTTATTCTGGCTCCAGAATTTGTCATTTTTAGCAATTCCTTATTTTACCTTCAAACGCTACCCAATTTTTTATAAACCTGATCCACCGCTAACTTCTTCTACTCCACGCAGAATCATTAACATCCCCCAAGTTCCAACCGATAAAGTCAAGCCATTCCAAAGGCTCACGTGAATCCACAAAGCAACACTGGCATCAGCTCCTTTTTCTACTTACTCGCGTGCAGGCATGCACTTGACTGGTCGTTCCGCTCGTTTCAACGGAGTTTCCGCCGAGAGACGCTCGTCGAGTTATCGAGAGACTCGCGCGAAACAAGAGCGGGAGCGAACGCCAGATGACGAATGTGACCGAGCGAGGAGAAATAGAGGATTAAGGAACGCAGGGAGAAAGCGAGAGGGGAAATCGAAAAGTTGGGGGATATATCTGCTGTGGACAGGGGAGAGATAAGCTGCGGCAGCGATCGTCAGTCGATCCGATCGGACGGTACAATAGAACTTGGAAGTTTGACGTTGAAGCGTGTATTGAAGATCCTAATGTATTTTCTTGAAAGCAATCTAGCCTTGTATTTTTTCCAGCAACCTCATCTTTTAGTAGATAGTTACCTTTGCAAAAGACGTTTTCGAATAATCACACTCGACTTGGGATGCACTTCAGCGTGTACTTAGCATCAATCGAGGGAAATAAAAACCTCTTCATTAAGCGGGCCAAGTGGTATTCTTTGACGGCTCTTTGGATGAATATAAACGAAATTAGCCGAGTTAGTCCGAGTCCTCTCCTGGCGCGTGCGCGCGTGTATAGCCGGCTCCGCGAGCTCGCAACGTAAAGGGCCTCTAAGCAAGTTTGGAGGTTTCGCGTTAAGTAGATTCCCGCGCACTCCTCGCGCTGCCGGCAAAAGTTACTCCCACTTTCGGCTCGCGCCGTCAAAGGGAAACGTAATCGAGCTCTCGTAAGTGCGTTAAAGTCGAGCTGGAGTCAAGATAAAAGTGGCCGGGCAATTAGTTCTGCCGTGAATTAGCTTTATTTGGCAACCGTGCGTTAGTTGGATCAGATAAATATTTCGAGGGTTTGGGAGAATTTCGGTGTGATGTCGGTTAACATTCAGTTTTCTTGAACTAATGAGAGATCTGATCTAGTAAGCTTAATGCTGATGTTATATTGGCTTTTAACGCTAATTTTTAAATAACACTGTACTAAAGTTACAGTATCAGGCTTCCGAAATAGGCTATGTAAAGCAGGACGTATAAAGGCTCGTGACACATATAGATGAAAGTTGCAAGCACCGGCTTAACACTTGCTGGTGTCTCGAAATTCTAGCGACCCTCATTAAAACTCGCGCTGCTCCAGCGCTCTTCTTTAAAAAGAAACAGAAAAAAAAGAAAAAGGTGCGAGGGGAAAACGAGAATTGCACCGAGAGCTTTTTTTCTCACCTGGTGGTGACGAAACTTCGTTTAATCACTCGTTTAGACGTTTTGGTTATAGAGCGAGGTAAAAAAGATGGTTGTCCACTTTTTATTGTGATACGTGTAGGAAGTGACCGAGGCTGGTCTTTGCTCGTCGATGAGGCGCTTGTTATAAATTTAGTTTATTATAGATCTAGGCCTTCCTTTTTTTAACTTAACCTTGTCCTACTATATTGTTTCGCGGTATTTTTGTAACAGAGCGCCTTGACGTGGCGCCGTCCTTTATTCGCAAACTTCTACGGCCATTGTTTTTGCACGTGCTCGTACCTTTGAGATGGGCGATAGTTCGAAAACATTTGTTCATGGATTTTAAACAGTGATCACTTGTTGTACCTACCTACTTTTTATAAAAATATTTACAAATTTTTTTCTATTGTCATATTATTTATTTCAGTTGTAATACATAGTTGAAATTTTAGAATAATTCTCTTGCAATTTAATAATTCTTATAATTTAAGAATCTTCTTATCTTCGTAAATAAAAAAAAGGTATCGTTTATTTTTTAATATTCTATCTGTCGGATCTAATAAAATTTGATTTTATTTTGTATGCAACATCCCAATTAATTGGACGATGCCTGACATTTCCATCCACTACTACTTACTGATTTATGCGTCTCCCTTCTGTTCCCTTGTTTCATCACTTTTCTAAATGTTTAGAGAACGCTAGAATCGTTTAAATCTTGTTAGTCTCATATTTTCATACAAACATTACCATACCACTAAATTTTAGGAGAGGAAGAACCTATTTTCAGATACTACAAGGGTCTCTTATTTTTTATACGATAACGATCTGATCTACTCCCATTGGGCATTATAATGCTAGAGACTCTTTGTGTAAAGAAGCTTAGATGAAATTTACACAGACATTTAATGTTTTTACATAAATAGTAGCTCACTACGTTGTAAAGTTTATCAGATCAAACTACATGTACTTTTTGTATAAGGCTGAAATTATAAAATAAAATATAAAAAAAAGTCAAAAAATCTGCTTTTCAAAGCTTTACTACGCGTACTCCCGTAGTATAAAAACCCGCAAATTAACCTAAAAAACTTTTACTTACTAAATCAGCTTGAAACCAAAACCTCAAACACATCCCACTTCCGCAATTCTCAAATGCATCAAACCACTACACAATAATTGACCTTCGAGCTCGATGAGATAATGACAACTCCGAGCATCGCTCGAGCTTCAAGATCGATACATGCATGCAGCTCGGTTTCTTTTTGCTTCCCTTTATATATACGCAAACTCGTGTGGCAAGCACATCGACTCTTCTCTATTCCATGCGTGGTGTATTATATGTTTGTTTGTATATTACGTGAATAGATGGCGCCGTTCGGAATTATTGGCCTATAAAAAACATTGCGCTTATGGTAAATGGGAAAAAATATTTTTTAAGATGACACAAATGTTAGTAATTTTTTTCGTATATTAATACATATTTTTACTTAATAATAAAAACTTTACCAAAATTTTTAAGAAATAATAATTTACAAAAAGAAAATATATTTTCTCCAACTTCCTGTATAAGCAAATGTAATTTTGTAAGGCTATACTTCTCAGACTAATAGCAAAAGTGGCGCTAGGGTCACATTGCGTATATAGCGAATAGCTCTAGGACAGCGTTGAATAAAAATGCTTGTATTTTCTGCTGCAGGGACGAAGGGGGACATGCTGGACTATTCCGACGAGCTGCTGTCAAAGGATGCGGAGCCCCAGCTCACCCCGTTGGACCGGCTGTTCCAGCGCGCTGTCTCGGACAAACCCGCAGAACGGTGAGTTTTGAATTTTACTGTACTGATTTTGTTTTATATTCTAATGACTGAGTCAACGATCTGTATTACAGAGTGTCAAATTAAAAATATTTGAAACTGGTTAAAATTATTACTGTTAAATTATTGTTACTGTTCAATATGACTATTTATTAGAATTGCTGCTATAGCCTGTAAGTTCATAAAAATGCAATAGATAGTTACCTAAAGGAGAGGAAATGAATCGAATAATTAGAATAAGAATCAAGTAGTTTTCAATACTGTTGTATCTCTCTCGCTACAAAACAAATAATTTCTAACGCGTTCCGCAAAACGAATTTTCGCATCCCGAGCTTTTTATGCCATTAGGTTAGCAGGCTTTTTCGATGAACGACATCCGATCTGCACCTAGCCCATTTTTTTTCCAACACTTATGTACATGCAACACAGCAGCTTTTTTGGCGCGTTCATTTAGCATCTTTTGAATAGCGGGACCGGAAACGCTGCACGACGAGTATGCGAAAACGAGGACCCGTAAATTCTACGTCGCGGTGCACGTCCGGTGTCTATTCTCTTTTTATCATCCTCTCTCATTTTTGACGATTTTTTCTCTGCTCTCATTTTGCATACGCGTATTAATGCCTGCCCAGACTTAACTTCCGCATTTCAAACTACGTTCCAATTATATATAGAACAGTATGTCAGACTCTTTTAATCTTTAGATTACAAAAATTTGGCGTACATGAGTCCCTTCAGAAAATTCATAAAAAAGGTATCCTTTGACGTGGATTGACTGTGGATAAAGCTCCGATAATAGACCCCGACAGTGTACTAACTATTCGCACCTCTAAAGGTCAAATCTTACCAGCCCCTCACTTCATTTCCAAAAATTCGCAAAAAGCCCCACTCCGAAGCCTATCACAAGCTTTCCTCCTCGAAAGCTCAATTCCTCGCAGAGCTTGCGCAACGCCACACCGAAGCGCCGGTGCACGCAACCTCCCGTTAAATTCGGCGTCGCTAGCTTCCTGGCCTACTGGCGTAGGTGGATAATTGCGCGCGACGTAACACGCAGAACGGCGACAACGATTTTCGCGGAGCGAGACGAGGAAAACGCGAGCGATATACAGAAAGAGTAAGAGAGAGAGAGATAGAGAGAGAGCGCTCCAGACAGAGCGCCTGGCTGAACGGGCGGAGTAGGGGAGAGCAGAGGAAGAGAGAGCAGGCCAAATATACACGGTGCGTCAGCGTCGCGGCGCGCGCTGCTCCAGAGAGAAGCGAGCTTTTGCTGCTAGCCCAAGCGATAGCCCGACGCGTTTGAGGTCAACGTCATCGGCTGGCCCTTGTGTATGCTGCGGTTGATTTTGTTGATTGCTGCTAGACGGATGGAAGTTTGGGTCGATGGAATGTTGGGAGTGTGGATTTAAGTCTGAGATGATGATTTTTGTGTTGCAGTTAGTTAATTTCCGAGCAGAAATTGTGATTTAGATATGTAAATGCACGATTAATCTAGTATATAAAGCTATCCATTTATATTTTATGTCACTTTATATTTATAAAGCATCGTGTTGAGGAAGTAACATTCGACTTAGCATCTATTTTTTACATGCATTTCATTGAGAAATCATAAGAAACGCTTTAAATATCAATATTTAAATATAATCCGAGTCTTTACAAGTAGACACTATCAATTGCTATATTATTCTTATGTGAAACGTACATAGACGTGCATAGAAACCTAACATGTACAATACATAATTGAGTTCAGATGGCTGTTACGCTTCTTTCTGCGACTCTGCTTGTTTAGAATAAAAGATAAAAAAGCTTTGCCAAAACCCCAGATAATATCATATCGTCGTCTGTACTGTCGGATGTTGTATTTTTGGAATTTTTACACCACAAGAGCGAATCTTATACATGTACGCGCCTAACTGATTTATGACTTTGTACCTTGATACTGTCTCTGAACTGACGTAATGCGCGATGACAGATGATTTTAAACGTTGTTACTTTCATCGTCTGAACCAAAACCGTCTTTTTCTACTTGCGCCGGTACACGTCCGTAAAGTCTTATATAATAACTACTTAAATACCTCTAAAATAACATTTCGTCGCAATTTTCAAAAAAACACCAACACACCAAAGTTTCAAACCCAAGTCTAACATTGCGTAACCGCAGATTGACAAATCCGCACATCCGACAGTCTGCAACCATCATAACATCGATCAACGCTTCCACAAAAAAAATAATAATAAAAAATTTAGAACCTATAACGAGCCGGGTTCGTTCGCGCGCTAACGGAGTCAAGAGAAGGGGGTGACACTACTACGGATTCGCGCTCGCGCGGCATCGGCCGCAAGTGCCCGAAGTTTAGCCTGTGTGCTGCGTGCGAGCGAACCGAGCGAGCACCCGAAAATAGACACCGTTCGCGCGCCTCCCCGCCGAGTATTTCCTTTCAATGACAAAACGAGATAGAGAGAGAGAAAGGCCGATGACGGGAGGAAAAGCCGGTCGCGCTGATACGACGAACTCCGCTACCTACGCTCCACATTTTGTTCCTGTGGGAAAAATTGAAATGTATTGATTAGTGAAGCATAAGGTGGTCTCAAGAATTTAAAGTTGCAAGTGTAGACTGTGATTCCTCGCGAGCTCTGTTTAACCTCCCAAGACTTTCCAATTTGTAGAATAGGACCGCCTAACCTCCTTGGACCCGCACTTAATTAAATACACCTCCGGCAGGATCTACTTCCTAGGACTACATGCCCGGACCCTCGCGGTAATGAAAACTCATGTTTTGTAACCGCGACGGAGCGGTTTCCGATTACACGGGGAAGGGAGGTGGGAGGTCGGCGGATGGTCTCGCGAACGCTGACTACAAAGTGCGCAAATTACGCGCTTACCGAATACTCCGGCTGCGTAACCCGCTAGCTTCCACAGGAAACGAGAGAAAGGGACCGTGCGCGTGCGTTTTGCTGAAAGCTCGAGCAGGATTGTGGAACTAAGGATGTGGTCTTTTTGGTCTTTATTTGTGAGGATAGCTGACGTGGGTCGTGAGAAATGGGATTAATGAGGTCTTGATGATTAGTAATTTGGAGTTGATGATAAATTTGGAGATTTGGGATGTCGCTGCGGTTAATTTTTTTAGGTGAAAGTTGTAAAAAAAATGACTGCGAAACCAAGCGTTTTATAGTTTCTGTTTAAAATTAAACGTGTAAATGTGGAGTTCCCTGTTAAATAAATGGTCACAATTTTTACATACTTTAAATGATTAAGAAGATACACACTTAAGTGTTTGCGTTAGTAGCGGTTTAATTCTTGTATTTAAAGTTTCAAGTACTCAGAAGATCAAATCAATGACAAGATCAAACTTGGAAAAATTTAAAGAGAAGAAAGTAGATAATTACAGACCTTTAAATGGATCTAGTTGTAAAATAAAAAATAAAAAAATCGTAATATCTTAACTTGTTCAAAACTTGTTTAAAACGTCGTGTTACATCTACATCAATGATTTAAAAACTTTTAAAATTTTTACGACCAACTATACAAACTCCGCCAACAAAAATCCCATTACTGACCAACTTACATATATTCCGAGCCATCTTCCCCGTTAAGCTCAGGCGCTAGTCCAACGGCAAAGAACATCTCGACGCGCCAATAACGTCAATTATCCCGTCTGGTGAGCCTCTGCGGAAGTGCGTCCAGAAATAAGGGAATAGCCGCGTCGCGGCGAGTTTCGCCGAAACGCGCGCTCACAGGCAAATTGGAACGTCTGCGTCCCTAGAGCACGAGCTACCTATATATCCTAGTCTGCCGCGGCTCTTTTTGCTCCTTCGCGTCCTGTTTTCTCTCGCCGGCAGTTTCCTCCAACGCTTTAAAATAGAAGCGCGCCCGACTTATATATCATTTCCAACGTGTTTTGTTTATTCACGCGGCTAATTCCGTTGATCTGGGCAAATTTCGCCCTGCTCCCTTCTTGTATCTTGTAACTTTCTAGCGGTTATATAAAGCACGAATAAGCGATTTAATAACAAATTGAGATAATACCAAGCGGCGCATAATTTATTCGTTCTTCGTTTTATCAGGATTCGCGCACGCGAGAGGTCAATGACCTAATCTAATCGATGCGTTATCGTCCTCTCAACCGAAACATTTATCGAGCCCGATTTGATTATTAACCTTAAAAAAAATTATCTTTCGGACATTTGCAATTGACGAACTTTTGAGAATCACGCAAAGCTGTAAATCTGATAATTTAGAATCCATTGACACGTATATTCACCCACAAACAAGACACCGGAACAGAGCCTCGAAAAGGACTAACTTTCTTCGTCAACAATTTACATAAATATCTTCATCTCCTCGGTTACAACTACTTCCTCGGCATCTTGAGTTCCACATAACACTCCTCGCGGAGCGTCTAGACTAGTTGCAGACGAAACCTAAGGTCCGGGGATTATATTTAGCGGCATTTTGTTTCGTCTGCCTCCTCTCTTATCCCAGGGATGAACCGTCCCGGAGAGGCGGAGATTTTTCAGTCACACAGCAGCCAAGGCTGCAAACTTTGGCGAGTCAATTAACGCGCGTCAGCGCGAAGTGTCGCTTCTGCCCCCATAAGAGTCTGTCTCACGCGCATTCTTTCACCGCCAGACGTGGATATGGCGTTATGTGAGATGCGTTTTTTTCTTTCCGCAGTCTGGAGGTGATATGGGGAACTTTTAGAGATTGCATGGGAGTAGATTGAGTTACGGGTTAGTTGGAATTGGTGTGCAGGAGATTGTTTAGCAGTGCGCAGAGGGCTAATGATCTAAGATCGGATTTGATGATTTGAAGATTTATGTATCAAATTAATATTTGAGAATAATGACTTGGATTATTTAATTTGATTCGTTTCGTAGATTAATCAGGTTAATAATTCCCCAAGAACATATCAAGCACATGATTTTTGGGCAAATTGACAAATTAATATCGATATTGCAACCAGTTAAAGAAAACTTCTTACTTCTTCTTAACTGCTGCTTTAAAAAATCTTAAGATTACTTCCGAAGACTGACTCTATTCAATGACATAGTCCAAAAATCGATCGCCTATTCATATCAAAGGATAGATCAAATAGAGTAACGTCGAATTAATCTGCTCACATGTTGTATAAATTATTCGATTGTTGAAATCTGACGCGCCAACGTATAATTTACTACTAAATTACACAGTGCTATATGAAGTGATACTTTTAGGAAAAAGAAAATTTGAAGTTACAAGAAGCAAAACGCTTATCATCTCAGAAAGCTTCAAATGGTTTAACATAAATTCAAATCATCTACTTGCTACAAGATAAAAATTGATTAAAAATATACGTCAAGTTAATCTTTCTGAATCTTGAAAGAAGTAAGTCTAGCTTAAAATGTCACTAACATTTGATAGCAAGAGAAATCCATCCCTTATTTCCATTTCACAAATTTAATTCACATTTCTAAAAAATCAAATAATTTAAAATTCATAAATGCAACGAAAATAAAATAGGAACCATTTCAAAATAAACTTAAAAAAATTTCCAGTAAGAGAAAGTATAAAAATAGAAATTTATTAACGTCGAATTAGACAATACGTGTCGTAACGAAACTATTTCTCAGACATGTAAGAATAAACTCTCATTTGAAATAACACCAATCATTGAATCCATGACCGAACCATCTCAAATCTCAACCACTTAACAACCTCCCTCACACTCGAATCTCTTTGAATCAGCCCATCTCCCCCAGAGAACACAGCCTCAAGCCTCCAAGTTTTGATAAATGTGACCAACTTGGTTTTCGGCAAAATTATAATTGGTGCAAAAGACGGTCTTTGAGTGGGAGGCAGCAAAAGAGAGCGAGGAAGCTCTCTTTCTGCGAGCATCCTAGCGTGACCCATACGCGAGAAAGAGAGAAAGAGAGAGATAGAGAGAGAGAGAGGGCTGACGAAGCTAGTTACGGCTACTAACTAACCTAACCTAATAGTAGCCAGTTATAATCGGCAAGCGGACAGAGCGGCAGCAGCCGACGTCTGGCGCACCGTCTGCTCGGGTCTTCGAACCGTGAAAACTGGACATAGGCGAGTTTTGAGAGCTTCCTATTCCCCCACCTCTGCGGCCCAGGCTCGCGTTATATATCGATGTGTCTCGCCTACTTCTTCTTCTTCTTCTTGCCGTCGCGCGGACGTCTATCTGTGAATTTCTCACCGCCGCCCTCGCCTCTATTTCTAGATATTCGACGCCATAAAGAAGACATTGTTACTGGGAATGCAAGTTATATACGCGGACGCAAGCCGTATAATATACATCGCGCGAGGCCAGACGCAAGAGCTGTACTGCTGTGTGTTGCTATTCTCTCTCTCTCTCTTTCTCTTTGAGAGAGTGGGAGAGAGAGAGAGAGAGCTTTGCTAACGCGAATCCAACGCGTCTGGGAGGAATACAAACGAGGTTGGATCGTCTGGATTCGCCTGTAGTTTTGCTATTAATAGACCTTTCTTTTTCTGAAGAAACTACGTGGTATATAAAAAAAGAATTTGAAAACGCCATTTTCATTGCGGCTTAAAGTTAGCGTGAAATCGTACATGCTAGAGTTTTGTTGGCTTCCGAAGTTTTGTACACGCTTTTCTTGATCTGGAAACAATTTATCTGCATAGGGCTTCGATGTTTCGAGAAAAGTTAATTAAAAACTCGATGCTCAAGTCGGATAGTCTCAATTTTAAATGTAATAGTTTCGTTTGATTAGTAAAGCTATCAAAGATTAAAAGAGTATTACACCTTAATTTTAAAATACTTTTCAAATATGTATAAAAATAATCCTTTATTTTTTGAACCCTAAATGTAAAATAAAGTGGATGAAGTGCGAATTTAATCAATTTTTATCACCTATTGAAGTAATCTTCGCACTTTCTGAAATTTTAACCAAAACAGAGAGTCACTCAATCACTTCAAATTTTACCTAATACAAAAGCCAAAATAAGATAGCACTTCCCACCATACCACGTAACGCTATTTTTCCTCCCTTTTCCACCGCACACTCGATATCGAAAATAAGACTCAAAAGCCCGCGACAGACTTCCCAAATAATCCAGACCCTCTCGAACTTCTCTCGAAAACTCTCCTCGCCCAGGTTGACACAGAAATCCACATCGTCCTCTCTTCGTCTCTCACCTCTCAATATTCATGATGCGCGTCTAGGTGAGAAAAAAAAAGTGGAGAAGGGCGAGGAGGACTATAGGAATGAAAATTAAGGATCTTACCCCCTCAGCGGAGGAGGTACGCAAAACTTGGAAGAGAGGCCGAGGTGGTCTTACTCTGTCCGCGTGGTTCTTTCTTTTCTTTCTCGGAATATTTTGCAAGGGAGCCGAACGACAATCCACTTTGAGGAAGTTATAATGACGCACGATGTGATCGGATTATTGGACGAGCCCCCTGACGTTGTAACTATGGAAAAAGAATGGCCAAGTTGAAAAACACGCTGAATTATTTATTCCTTGGTGTAATTCGGACGATCGACTGATAAAAAAAGCTGAGATTTTTTAGGCGTACGTATTGTATTTTTTTTATGGAACTGATAGGTACTAAATTACACTGATTTATAGTTTAGTAGGTTTTAATATGATTTACAATATTTACTTGTCATTTATAAATGATCGATAGAGAACTTTTTAAAACTAATTTAGCGAAAATCATACATTTTATTTGTCTTATGAATAAAAAAAATAAACGCTTGCTTTGACAACGTATTATTGATTACTCGGTTAAGCTAAGTTTTTAATTAATTTTATTAAGTTGCTGATAGGATTTACGTTGTCAGATATGTCACTTGTATATTAATAGTGTAGAGAGTCGCTATAAAATCTATAAAAGTAGAAACAAGCTATTAAATGTCGGATAAATGAGCTTATAAATAAGAACGGATATTAAAAGCTTGTTTCCATTTTATTAAAAGACAGCTTGAAATATTTAACAAGAAAATCAGCAATTATTCCCAGTAGCTATAGGTTCTTCGTTATAGCTTAGTTATAGCTCCAGTAACAAAGTTTAACCAACGTAGTTTGTTAACGTTACCAATAATTCAAAATGACTTAGTTATTACTTAGCTTAGTCAGCTAAACCGTCCACTAATTAAAAAACTTACCTACTTTTACCAAAATAATTAACAACTCTCTGTATGTCATCCGAAGGTCTTCGAATCACCACAACAAAACCAATAAAATCTCCAATCAGCAACACGAAAACTACAAGCTCTGAAACTACAATCAATAAAATTCAATTTTCCCGAGTTCCCCAGCCCCGCAGCGCAAACAATACAGGCGAAGCATCGAAGGAAAGCGCGCCACGAGTATCTCGATTATAAACCCGACGTAACGAGTCAATTATTACGGCCCGAGAGGAACACACACGCGCATCTGCGCGGCGGCTTCTCGGTATAGCATTTTTCTCCCTCTCATTGTACGCGCGCCTATATGGAGCATTACGTGATGATGACACAGCGATTATCAAGCGCGACGAAATCGTCCAGTCATTTTCTGCGCCGCCCAGGCGGATACGCGTCTATGTGTATAACGCCGATTGTCCTCCTCTGCGGGGGCTTTTTTCCTCTCTCGCGCGCGAAATTACCTTGGCCAAGCGGTCTGTAGTTGTGCAGCGAAGTTCGGAGGGATGGCTGAATTAGTTTTCTCGGCTGACGGATATTTTTCCATTGTGAAGCTTGTTATTGATGATTGGGTCGGTTTAGAGGGCGCTTTTTGTCGGTGGCTTGTGGAAAATGTTGGTTAGGTTGTTGCTATTGCTGATTGATTTTCGTGTCTTATGCTGAGATCTACAATTGATTCAGTAGAGTATTGTTTACTTTATAAAATTTTGTACATGCATACAATTTTACGTATTTAACAATTCTATTTCGAAAAATTTCCAATGAACAACTATAGCTCACTGTTTCCTGCAAGTAATTACATACAACACGAAATGCCGGCTCTTCTCGAAAGTCAGCCGCAAGAACAGAATCCAGTCCTTCCTCGAAAAATCAATCGAAAAAGAAGCTAAAAATAATGCTCCCGATCGGCGAGCTTCATTTCTCGCGCGCCCACTGTCCCATTCTTCCTCCCTCTCTCGCTCGCGTCGACGAAACTAACGAAAAAAGCTAGAGCCGACATTCGAACCAGAAAAAAATAGAAGCAAAAAGAGCTTGTCATACACTGTGCATTCTTAGCTCGTGTGCAAAATGGATTACACTCCATTGCACGACGCGTTGCAACGTAGTCGTGTGTGGGTATACGCGTGGCGGTGAGCGCATAGCTCGATCGAGCCACACGTCACTGGCAGAAGTCGGCCCCGAGCACATATAATCCGATCAAATCAAATCATCGACGCTAAATCGTTTTTTCTTCCAAGTACAATGCACTCTGGCGTCGCTTTCTCGGACGGGAATCAATAGCATTGTGCCCGAGCGTGTACCTCGAATTCAATTCCGCGGCGCTGCTATCTCTTTCTTTCGACTAGTGCTTTGGGTTTTCTTTTTTATAATGAATGTCAATCAATTCTGTTAGTGAAAAACGAAGTTGAAAAGAGGAGTTGCGTGCGGCGCCCTTTGCGCTACACGCTTATTTGGAGCGCAGCTGTTTGAGGGTGTTGAAAGCTAGTTTTGCCATTGTGATGATGATTTTTGGTTTTGACGTGGAGTAATTGATTGATTTTTATGAGGGAGGGATCTGGGTTGTGCTTTTTGTAATGTGTGTTAGAGTGCAAAGCTTTGATTTTTATTTTTAGTTTTTTTATACTCAGTAATTATTTTATCAATACGACTTTTTATATTAATTGTGCTTTTAAATGTAATAAATTGCTTTATCAATTAGAAGGCAATTTATAAAACTTTACGTTGCATAAAAATATCTAAAGAAAACCATTTAGTAATTAATCGAACAATGAGATAAAAAAATTACAATTTAATATTTATCTGATTAGTTCCAAATAAATATTTATTCGCTTTTAAAATATAAACTTATTTCAAATTAATACAAATTTAAAACAAATTTGAAACAAAATATATTTATTTAGTAGCATACAAATAAATATTTATTTTCTCTCTGTACTAATTTTCTCAGTGTACATTTTTATTTTATTCAACTCTAACCACCAAAGATAGATTTTTTTACATAATTAACTTATAAAGTGAATTTGTTGTTAAGCTACACGGAGAGAAGATTTTAGGAAATTCTACAAATAATTTGAAGAAATATTACAATACTGCCCGGTAAACCGACCAC